>CAKAOH010040291.1:0-10510 GCA_916701665.1 Sebastiscus tertius | reverse complement strand
CCCAAAGGAGGACAGTCTGCAGGACAGATAATAATGCACTATACTCATTTTTAACAGTCTCTTCTGCACTATATTCACTTTTTTTAATAGTCCTGTATCACAGCTGTTACCCTGCACTATATTCAGTTTTAAAAGTTTTCTTCATCTCCTTGTATTTTTATATCTGGTATATTTTTTTGTACTTTGTACTACTAACTTTTTACTAACATGTTTTGCACTATGGAACTGTGATGCTGGAAACTTGAATTTCCCTCGGGATTAATAAAGTTACTATCTATCTATCTATCTATCTATCTATCTACAGTATCTATCTATCTTATCTACAGTATCTATCTATCTATCTATCTATCTAAATTTGTAAACAGTCCTAGATTAAATACAAAACATGCCTAGGAATCATGCCATCCTTCTGAATCTGTGTGTATTTGCACTACTGAATAGCCATTAGAAGACATGTTTACAGCAGACAGCACTTGTCCATCCTGCTCACTGTACATTGTAGTGACGCCAGTGTGTGTGTAAACACAACTACACTTGCTTTTTTAGATGTCAGGGCACGTGGAGCCACGAGTCCCCTCCTCCTCCTCCTCCTCCTCCCTCAAATTATCATTAACATCATCATCATCATAACACACCACATGCACCACAGCCTGCGTGGTCGAGGCTCACTAATGGCTCACTCAGTGCAGTTTGGAGCCACATGTTACAAAAATACTAAAACAAAAACAGAAATATATATATATATATAGAAGAAAGAGAGAGAGATATGTATAGGGACACTGTGCTGTTAATGCATGTGTTGATCAAGCTGAAACATGTGCTCTAGGCTGAGTGATGGCTGCACTACTTCATGGAAACAGAGGCTTCTCTTTTCTCTCAATGTAAACAAACATGTCTGAGACATTTGTTGCATGCAGGTTCTCCTCTGCAAAACCCAAACAATGCAATATGCATTGCTGCATCCATAATATGAGCATAAATCCGTGTTAATATATCTGTTTTGTGTCGGTGGGCTGGCACATCGAGTACCCCTGGTGCTCTTGCGCAACAACTATTGGCGGATTCCTATCAAAACAGGACGCTCGCATGGGTCCGAAACGTCTCCAACAACCAGAGGACCACTCTCTCTCACTCTCTCTCTCTCTCCAGCACAGCAAAACACATCAAAAACAGACTGTTGCATGACGGGTTCACACTAAATAACCACGTTTACCTGCTTCCCTCGGTAGAAGAGGCGCTGCTGCTGCGGGCTCACATTGAAGATCTCCTGTATTTTCAAGCGTAAAGACTCAATTTTGGTCAATCTAGAAAGATCCTCCACGGTTCGCGTCTCCTTCCCGTCTATGGTGCGAACCTGGATCCACATCGTTACGCACCGCCCTGTTGTTACTGCCTCTCAGAGAAATAGCAGGTTAAAAAGCAAAGTATTTTGGATGCGAGTGTTGTTGTTTTTGTTCCAGGAGGGGTCAAAGGTAAGATAGAAATGAGAAAATATGTGTTCAGGGCTCCATTGCGTTTTCCTCTGCAGAGGCAGCGTCGGACTGGGCTCACGCAGGAGGTGTCTCACATGAGGTCGCGGCGCCAAGCAAATCTCGCGAAATAACGTTCAAGCGAGCACAGTTTGCAGTTAAAGGCACAGCAGCTCTCTCTCTCTCTCTTCAGTGTGAGAATACAGAGCCTTGTTTCAAGGCCTTTGCAGTACAGTAGGCATCTATTATTATTGGTGCCACTTAACAATCCTATGTATGGGGACAAGACAGTAGTTTCTATGATGTGTGTTCTACCTGTCAATAGACTAACCCAGGGGTCAGCAACCTTTACTATCAAAAGAGACATTTTAGTAAAAAAAAAACAAAAAAAAAATCTGTCTGGAGCCACAAAACATTTGAGCATTGTTATGAAGGTGACACAGTTTATAATCTGAGTATATTGAATATAAATCTAATGCAGTGAGGGCCAAAGAGACAATATACTACGGAGTATTAGGGCCACATTGAGGGAAAAAACATCTGAGATTTCCAGAATAAAGTCATAATATTACGAGAGAAAAGTCATAATATTACGAGAACAAAGTCATAACTTTACAAGAATAAAGTCATAATATTATGAGAATAAGTCATAACTTTATGAGAATAAAGTCATAATATTATGAGAATAAAGTCAGAACTTTATGAGAATAAAGTCATAATATTATGAGAATAAAGTCAGAACTTTACGAGAATAAAGTCATAATATTATGAGAATAAAATCAGAACTTTATGAGAAAAAAGTCGTAATATTACGAGAAAAAAAGAAAATAACTCGTAAAATTACTACTTTATAATATTGACTTTATTCTCATCATACTACAACTTTTTTTCTCTTAAACTTATGACTTTATTCTCGTGATATTATGACTTTATTTCTCAGAAACTTGTGACTTTATTCCGTACCGTTGTACCATAGGCTTACAACAATAATAAATAAAAATGAAAATGTAAACAAAAAACAGTTATTCATTTCCATTTTTAAAAATCCACAGGGAGCCACTGGAGAGGGGCTCCCTGTGTCTCCACATGTGGCTCTGGAGCCACAGGTTGCTGACCCCTGGATTAACCTAAACCTTTTTTTTTTTTTATCCAAAATCAGGACCCTCAATACAGTTGAATGCATGGCTGGATCACTTTTTTTTTTGCTGGGATGGTGGTGTGAAATACACATTTCAGTCTTCATAAGTTTTAATCTTTTTGTAAATGTAGCCTATGTTATCAAATTAGATAGCACAATATAGTCTATAGTCTCAGACGCCACGACCAGCACTGCTCCCAGTAGACCACATACACACCAAAAACTGACAATAACCTGATATTTTCAGGTGGAATTTCATTCATTCTCACTGTGCAATATCATTTTCCACTTGTGCAATTGTGTTAATAGTCTGTTTATTGCCAATACTGTATATACTGTTCCTATTTTTATTCTTCCTTCTATTTAAATGGTTCATATTTTGTTACACTTTGTTTAGCTCTTTTTTACTGTGTTAGCTGATGCTTCTTGTTTTTTGCACTATCCCCTTTGCTGCTGTAAACTGCAAATGTCCCCACTGCGGGACTAATAAAAGGAATATTTTATCTTATCTCATATTAGTTTCTATGATGTGTGTTCTTCCTGTCAATAGACTAACCTAAACTTTTTTTTTTTTTATCCAAAATCAGGACCCTCAATACAGTTGAATGCATGGCTGGATCACTTTTCTTTGCTGGGATGGTGGAGTGAGTGAAATATACATTTCAGTCTTCATAAGTTTTAATCCTTTTGTAAATGTAGCCTATATTATCAAATTAGATAGCACAATGTAGTCTAATATATGAGAAACGGGTACTGTAGATAGACAGAGGAAAAAGGGTTTAAGTCAAGTCAATTTTATTTGTATGGCCTTTTTTTTTTAGCCTTTATTTAACCAGGTTAGTCCCATTGAGATCAAAGATCTCTTTTACAAGGGAGACCTGGCCAAGATAGCAGCAAGTAGTAAAAGAACAGACAACACATACATTAACAACATTAGAACTTGCTCATAAAAACACTTGGACACACAAAAACACAACCTGGACACCCTCTGTCCTTTACAGGGCGACCATCTCATCGGATAAGGAAAAACTCCCCTCAAAAAACCCTTTTAACAGGGAAAAAAGAATAAATATAAGAAACCTCAGGAAGAGCAACAGACCAGGGATCCCCCTTCCAGGACAGACAGACGTGCAATAGAGGTTGTGTGTACAGAATAACAACATAATGAATATACAACATAGACAATCCATATGACAAAAATGAATACATATAATGTGAACATATGTGAGAAGGTGGATCCAGGAGGATCCATGTTTCAAGATCAGCTAACGAAGCAGGACTCATCTTAAGGCCCTTGTCATCTGATATTGATCTCTAGTAGTGCATATTCCTATATTCTCAAACAAGATCACAATTACTCAAATTACAAAGCATTCACCTCACAGTGACCCTGCATGGGCTTTTGTTGGCCCCTGAGAATTTGGGGGCCCATGCAGGGCAGTTGCCCACTTTGTCTAACTGGTAATCCAATGTTGATTAAATGTAGTAGGCTAGCTAGTATATTATAGGATTAACCAACTAAAGATCAAGTCTCATGTCTATAGTCTTCCCAAAAAGACATTATACAACTGCAGCACATTCAGAATGCTGCTGCCATGGTTCTAACATGAAACAGTAAAACTCGGCCCATTGGCTCAGGTATGCCTGATATACTGTACCTGAAAAATAAATCTCATAGGCCCCTAAAATATTCCAGATACGGGAGCTGTCATCTTGAGATTTTGACATCTTAGTATGGAGGTCCCACCTACACACCTGTCCGAACCAATCACAAGCCGAGCACGGCCGCAGCTTGTTAGCGTGAGCCACCTAGCTGCCATGTTAGCACCACAGTAGCTGTTTGGCTAGATGAAAGACACAACAACTAATCATAATATCTCTATAACTACTTTATGATCAAATTGACACATGTTCTATTACACAGACTTGTGACGGTTATGGAGAGTTAAAGATACATCTCCTCTCTCGTACAGTTCCCAAGTGTCTGGCTCTGCGAATACTTCACTCAGAGCAGCTGTCAATCACAGCTGTCAATTATGACGTCTCATCCCCTTTTTAAATCATCAAATAATTCATTAAAACCAAATTTATAAGAAAAATTAACACTTGAACATACATCAGCGTGATAATAATAATGACAGAAACCATCTTTGGAAAAAAATGTATTTGACATTTACTTGACATTGGCCCTTGTCCCATCCACTAACATGGAGGGGGCGGGATTTATGACCTATACTGCAGCCAGCCACCAGGGGGCGATCCAGATGTTCTGGCTTCACTTTTGGGGAGCTGTCATGTCGTCCATCTTTATATGTCTATGGACCAAACAGGGTGCAGCTGCTTTTAGCAGCTTTACCAAATGGAATCAACTTTTTGACTTTTGTCTTCATTGTGCCCAAACGTTCACTTTCAAATTTAAATTAAAATCTCTACTGTTCCCATGTGCTTTTGATTCATTTCTTCACTGCACTTTTGTTTATTGGTGCAACTTACTACTGCACACAAACTGTATATCAGTTTTTTGTCTAAAAAAAACTATATTAATCTATTTTATTTTTCACTGTCGCTTTATTTCATTTTCTTATGTAAAGCAAAGTATTTCATTTATGTGGGAATATTGTTCATAACATTTTATCAAAAGATAACCCATATCATATTGTTATAATAATGAAGCATAATACACTTTTCAAATAGGTAATCAAAAGGCAAATCAATAAAGTTCCAATAGCAAATTAAAACATTTATTGTACACTATCATGGGCCTAGCTCTATCCATCTCCCTCAAAGTATTTGTGCACACTACTGCAATGCACATGAGGGAAAAGAAGGTCTATATTGAACTGAAAAACTCTTGCCTGACAATACCTCATAGCTGAGCCAAAATCACTGTAAAGCAAATGCCTCTTGTGGCATAATTGCTTAATTAACAATTGTCCCAGCTGGAGACCTCCTCGATGTGCCACCGGCAAGTCTAACTGTCAGAATAATAGGCCTACATCTGCTCATTTTCTCAATGCTGCGTTTTCTGTCTGTTGCTCATGTGACTTCAAAAATTGCAGTTGCATTAAAACAATATGGGGTGCTAAATATAACCAGGAACATTGTTTTAAGAGATCAATTTGGTGATTAACAACTCTAATCACCCGCCTCAAACTACAGCAGTGGTCTACAGCGGCCAAAACACAATAATTACTTTTTTTTTGTATTTCTTTCTTATTTTCTTTTATTTGATGTTTTTTTGTTTGTTTTCACTTATTATTGTTAGTATTGGTGTTATTGTTGTTATTGGTATTATTATCATAACGTCATTATTATTATTATTATTATTATTATTATTCGTTATTATTAATATATATGAGTGTGTACATATATATATTTATTTTTTCCCCTTTTTCCCTCCTCTACATATAAAAAGTACATGTGTGTGTATGTACAGTATATGTGTATTTATGAGTAGCTATATGTCATATATTACCACCTAGTTTGATTCAATGTCGCTCTCACACCCATTATCCTGATCATACACACACACACATTCTTCACGCTGCTTTAGTCACCTTGTTTTGGTTTTGTTTGTTTGTTATCTCTTGTTTTGTTTTTTATATGTCCCTGCACTTGTCTTTACCTGTTTTGTAATCACTTTATCACACAATTAAAATAAATAAATAAATAAATAAATAAAAAGAAAATAATGGAAAAAAAACAAAAACACAATAAAAGGAGAGGTAATTTTATCTTGAGTCAGGTCTGTCAGGTATTCAATTTTCTCAGGCAGTGAACAAATCCTGCCTCCTGTGATCGGATTTACACACACACTAGTCCCAAACATATAGCCATAACCAGAATAACCATGTGGTGGAGCTTTTCAAAGGCGGTGAACAAACAGCCTGTGGTCAAGAGTTACCTGAGAGGCTAAACAAAGGGCACAGAAAAGCCCATATGAGCCAACAACTGTCTGTTGTACATACGTCACCAGCGACATCTAGCGGTTAAAGGTGGGTACTGCATGCTGCTGGAGTTTACACTGTACATGGAGGAGACTCTTTCTGTAACTCATTTAAAAACACTCAAGTTATAGATGAGAGTTTACATGCTGCTGATTCGTGGTTGTGCACATTATAGTCTTGTCACTAATGTGCATTTTTTTTTTATGATTTTGAATGACAGCTGTCTCGAGATGCTCCTCTTTTAGTGGCATGGGGGACACAATCAAACATTAGGTTAATAATACAGTGCAAAGTGAGTCTATGTCAGAAATAGCTTCAAAACTATGAAAGTTTTTATTGGACTTTATTAGTTGTAACCCACAGAAGACATTCCACAAATGTGTACCATGATCTGCAAATATTTCCCTATCCACAAACATGTACTTTTGTATTTGTGTTGTGTAAAAGTCACATCCACAAAAATACAGGGCGATTTGCAAATACACATAACTTACTCTGTAAATACGTATTTTAAGGTTTACATGTAAAGTGATATCTACACATTTGTGCATCTATTTCGCATTTGCAGATCGCTTTCCTGTGCATTTGTGGAATGTCTTCTGTGGGTTACATCTAATAAAGTCCAATAATATGGAGGTTTTTATTGGTTATTGATTTTTATTGTATTATTAACCTTATTTTGATCGTGTCACCCATGTGCCACTAAAAGTGTGTCATTCAAAATCATTAAAAAAAGTGCACATTAGTGACAAGACTACTGTGCACAACAAGGAATCAGCAGCGTGTAAACTCACATCTATAACTTCAGTGTTTAAGTGTTTTTACAACACACAAATACAAAAATGCATTGATGTGGTAAGTGAAATATTTGCAGATCATGGTACACATTTGTGGAATGTCTTCTGTGGATTACAACTAATAAAGTCCAATAAAAACTTCCCATATAATAAAAATGTCCATACAATAAAAACTTCCATACAAAACCAACAATAACATAATGTGTTGTGTGACATGCGACAGTGTCGCGACGTCAAACTGCGCACGTTTGCATCGGGTGCACGCAGGGTGGAAGTGAAGTGGACGGTTCAGTCAGCAGCCTTCAAACCAGCCAGACAGAGTAGTCGCTTACTAGCTTTCTGTAAAGCCTACAGGCTTCACAATGGATCTGACACATGGCGCATTTCTAAAGTGCACGTAGGACGTTGTACTTGTCATAAAGTGGCTGTCAACATTGCAGACCCAGCTGGTTAGCTGGACGGCTAGTAGTGAGAATGAACAGTGTCGGACAATCAGCTAACTAGTGTTACTCCAGCTGATGCTCCTTTAGCGTATCTCTGCTGTCACTGACATCACTCCGTGTTGCTGACGACATGACATGCCTGCATAACTTTCTACCTGCCGGACGTTTCATTGCTACGGTGTTTTCATTATGGACAGCGAACGCAGCAATTGCAGGCCCCAGACTGGAGACAATAGTAAGCTAACCTAGCTACTAGCGAGCAGGCTGTCGTGCTAAGCTAAGCTAAGCTTTGCTAAGAGCTGGTTGCGTGTCTGGAGGTCTGTGGAGCTGCACTGAAAAACGTCGAGGTATGTTGTTTAGCTAGCCGAAGCTATGCCTCGGGTCACTGTGTTTTGGTCTTGTGATAAGGGACTGTAGATCTCCATGTGAGCAAGCAGAGCAAAGTTTGTTTACTTATATTGTTGTTAAACCGTTAGTTAGCTCGCTAATAGCTAACTTCAAGCTAGCTTGCCAGCCATTGATCCAGAGAAACAGGAAAAGTTTGCAGAGATTAGGCAAAATGAGTTTAACTGCTAGTAATTTGGGCACATTGTGATAAACATCCCAGTGTTCAGAGCATCATGTAGCTGTAATAATGTGAGCACCTGCTCCATGACAGGAATTGTAATGTCAGCAAACTTAGCCTAGCAATCTCAGGTATGTTAGGTATGTATCAACATCATCTCTCTGCTGTCATTGCTTTTGGATGAGACAATAAATATAATTATTTAACCAACATGTTATTATTGAGGAACATAAACTTAATATTAGAAAGAAAATATCCCATATGGTATTGTCGCTATGAATGCACACTTACTAGCTGAGATTGATGCAATACCAAAGAAACTTACGAAATGCTTAGTAAGCACTGTTTTTATTTGTTGTGGTTTTAGTTTTCCCCTTGCATCAAAATCTGTGTTGTTTGCAACATCAATGTCCAACAAAAGGTGACACTTGTTTACCCACTTCAGGTGCCTGCTCCATGGATCAGGTGGACGTGACAGACCAAATCACAGCAGCTTGTATTCAACAGTTGTTCCACAACCAGGACCTGACTGTGACTGACCAAGGCTCGGCAGCCCAGCAGCCCATCATGTCTTCACAATCCAAGTGGGTGAGCAGCAGCAGCAGCACTGACCTGATCATAACTGAAGATGGGCTCAGTAATGGCACCTGTGAAGTTGAGACTGTGGTATTATTACACTGTCCAAGTGATAGTGGAGATGTTACCGCTGAGGGTGACCACCTTGCACTGAGCAATGATGGCATGTCAGAGTTCTCTAACAGTGACCTCTCTCTGCCTGAGGTCTGCATTTCCACCAACAGCAATAGCTTCGAGGAGGATATGAACTATGAGGTCCAGCAAGCTTATAGAATATTCACTGGCTTCCTCTTGGACAAGCACAAAGGCATCACCAGCCCGTTCCTCCATCCCATCGGCCATCAGGAGGCCCAGCATGGTATTGGAGGTGTCCGGGGAAGGGGTCAGGCACAGCAAAGGCGGTCGATGTGCTTGCGGAGGATGGAGGAGAAGTTTATCAACCAAGAGTATGGGACCATAACAGAGTTTGTTGCAGACTTCAGGCTGATGCTGGAGAACTGTTATCGCTGCCACGGGGTGGACCACTGGATCTCCAAACAGGCTCAAAAGCTGGAAATCATGCTGGAGCAGAAGCTTACATTGCTATCCAGGTAAACAATAAACATGATGTAATTACACTGTTGAATAAATTGCTTAGCTGGCAAACGTTCAAACCCATCATACAGTTGCAATAATAGAGGTTAATGTTGCTGGGCAACGAATGTTTGCCTGGAAAGGTTAGTTCACAAACATTTAGTAGATGCAGTTTTTGAAATATAGTATTAGAATTACTTTATTGCCATCGAGTACTTCTACATGGCATAAATGTAAAGTGCCTATATTATATCTGTTGTTTTATTAAGGAGAGAATGGGAGTTTGTTCAACAGCATACTATGATCTCACAATGATGATAGGTGATTTACTCAGTAACATGATTTAAAATGGCCACAAACTAATTCTTTATGCATTTTGAACAAATGTTTTGCTGTTGGGTTATCAGTGGTGTAGGTGTCTGTATTACTTCCAACCATCCTGCCAACTTCCTGGTTGGCCTACAAAAATACCTCATCCCCCGGAGCACTCTATTGTCTTTTGTTATGACACCTTTTCACTGACTTCATATACACTCACCGGCCACTTTATTAGGTACAAGATGTACCTAATAAAGTGTCCGGTGCTAGTACCGGGTGGTCTTCTGCTGCCGTAGCCCATCTGCTTCAAGGTTGGACGTGTTGTGCGTTCAGAGATGGTATTCTGCATACCTTGGTTGTAACGAGTGGTTATTTGAGTTACTGTTGCCTTTCTATCATCTCCAACCACTCTGCCCATTCTCCTCTGACCTTGGACATCACAACAAGGCATTTCCGTCCACACAACTGCCGCTCACTGGATGTTTTTTCTTGTTCAGACCATTCTCTGTAAACCCTAGAGATGGTTGTGCGTGAAAATCCCAGTAGATCAGCAGTTTAATACTCAGACCAGCCCGTCTGGCACCAACAACCATGCCACCTTCAAAGTCACTTAAATCCCCTTTCTTCCCCATTCTGATGCTCGGTTTGAACTTCAGCAAGTCGTCTTCACCACGTCTAGATGCC
>CAKAOH010040290.1:0-66059 GCA_916701665.1 Sebastiscus tertius | reverse complement strand
ACTCACTCAAACATATATATATATGCAGTTTATAAACAATTATCTAAATTCTACACTGCATTAAATATAGCTAGCTTAATGTAACAGGAATTTTAAAAGTAGGTACCATTCAGCCTACTATTACTATTACTATTACACCATGGTGTCCTGACAATTGTTTTGGAAGTCTGGCAAATATTTTTAAGTAATTTTAGAAGAAGAAGAAGAAGAAGAAGAAGAAGAAGAAGAAGAGAAGAAGAGAGGCACTTTACTAAGTTAGCTATTATTAATATTATTATTATTATTATTATTATTATTATATTAATTAGCTATCTGAGAGTGGAGCAAGACACATTGATGTTTGTTTTCTTCAAAATGTATCTTGAGCCAAGCGGATTGCTGTCTATCAGGAGGATGCTCATGCATCTGAAGTGGACTGAGAGTCAGCAGCAGGTGTCAGTGATGAGACTTTAATCCCCTACTGGAGTCTCTTGGTGCCAGTTTCAATGGCATAACGTGCCGGTAACTCTGCGACTAACATTAGAACTCAGCACTCAGTAAACAACACATTTTAATACACCCAGCTGTAACACAGTTAACCTAGTTACTGTATGAGGTATTAACTAACTATTAGATATATGAACTAACCATTTAGCTTCACGTCTCTGTCTTTAGCTAACTGTTAGCACATTTAGCACTTAAGTCATCATTTAACTCACGTCTCAGCTCCTTGTGGTAAGCTCCCAGCTGCTCCGCTTCCTCCTCATCAGAGTCGAAGGGTTTCATTGATATATAAGTGAGTTATATCACGATATATCACTAACTACACATGCTAGGTGATGTGCAGCAACTACAACAACAACCACAATATCTGGCACGTAGTAACGGTCATTGTTTGTTTTGATACACCCGCGTGCCCCGAGGTCGGTGTTCTAGGCTCCTCCTATGTAACCTATGTGACCGCCCCGGTAACGTGTACCGTGAATAACAAAACGAGGCAACCCTCTGAGAACAGCTCCCACTTCCGTAAACTCAGCCAGATGCCGGGAGTTGTAGTCATTTGTAGTTTTGTAGTAATTAATAGTTTCACTTCTGCGACCCTGTGGCAATACGGTGTATTGCATGTATGCGTCATGAATTATAATATTACTATAATATTACTATATAATATCATTAATTTAATTTAATTTAATTTAATTTAATTTAATTTAATTCAATTCAATTCAATTCAAATCAATTTAATTTAATTTATTAATAATTCTAATAATATTATTTATATTCATATATTTTGTGCATGTTGTTGTAAAGTTCAAATCAACCTCGACCTCAACCAACTATGTTAATGATATATATATATATATATATATATATAGATAGATAGATAGATAGATAGATGCAGTGCATCCGGAAAGTATTCACAGCGCTTCACTTTTTCCACATTTTGTTATGTTACAGCCTTATTCCAAAATGGATTAAATTATTTTTTTCCCTCAAAATTCTACACTCAATACCCCATAATGATAACGTGAAAAACGTTTTTTTTTAAATTTTTGCAAATTTATTAAAAATAAAAAACGAAAAAATCATATGTACATAAGTATTCACAGCCTTTGCCATGACACTCAAAATTGAGCTCCGGTGCATCCTGTTTCCACTGATCATCCTTGAGATGTTTCTACAACTTGATTGGAGTCCACCTGTGATAAATTCAGTTGATTGGACATGATTTGGAAAGGCACACACCTGTCTATATAAGGTCCCACAGTTGACAGTGCATGTCAGAGCACAAACCAAGCCATGAAGTCCAAAGAATTGTCTGTAGACCTCCGAGACAGGATCATATCGAGGCACAGATCTGGGGAAGGGTACTGAAAAATTTCTGCAGCATAGAAGGTTCCAATGAGCACAGTGGCCTCCAGCATCCGTAAATGGAAGAAGTTTGGAACTACCAGGACTCTTCCTAGAGCTGGCCGCCCGGCCAAACTGAGCGATCGGGGGGAGAAGGGCCTTAGTCGGGGAGGTGACCAAGAACCCGATGGTCACTCTGACAGAGCTCCAGCGTTGCTCTGTGAAGAAAGGAGAACCTTACAGAAGGACAACTATCTCTGCAGCACTCCACCAGAGTGGCCAGACGGAAGCCACTCCTCAGCAAAAGGCACATGACAGCCTGCCTGGAGTTTGCCAAAAGACACCTTAAGGACTCTCAGACCATGAGAAACAAAATTCTCTGGTCTGATGAAACAAAGATTGAACTCTTTGGCCTGAATGCCAAGCGTCATGTCTGGAGGAAAATAGGCACCGCTCATCACCTGCCCAATACCATCCCTACAGTGAAGCATGGTGGTGGCAGCATCATGCTGTGGGGATGTTTTTCAGCGGCAGGAACTGGGAGACTAGTCAGGATCAAGGGAAAGATGAACGGAGCAAAGCACAGAGATATTCTTAATGAAAATCTGCTCCAGAGCGCTCTGGACCTCAGACTGGGGCAAAGGTTCATCTTCCAACAGGACAACGACCCTAAGCACACAGCCAAGATAACAAAGGAGTGGCTTCGGGGCAACTCTGTGAATGTCCTTAAGTGGCCCAGCCAGAGCCCAGACTTGAACCCGATTGAACATCTCTGGAGAGATCTGAAAATGGCTGTGCACCGACACTTCCCATCCAACCCCATCCAATCTGATGGAGCTTGAGAGGTCCTGCGAAGAAGAATGGGAGAAACTGCCCAAAAATAGGTGTGCCAAGCTTGTAGCATCATACTCAAAAAGACTTGAGGCTGTAATTGCTGCCAAAGGTGCTTCAACAAAGTATTGAGCAAAGGCTATGAATACTTATGTACATGTTATATTTTCGTTCTTTATTTTCAATACATTTGCAAAAATCTTAAACAAACTTTTTTCACTTTGTCATTATGGGGTATTGTGTGTAGAATTGTGGAAAAAAATGAATTGAACCCATTTTGGAATAAGGCTGTAACATGACAAAATGTGGAAAAAGTGAAGCTTTGTGAACACTTTCGGGATGCACTGTAGATGGATAGATAGATTGATAGTAACTTTATTGATCCCGAGGGAAATTCAAGTTTCCAGCATCACAGTTCCATAGTGCAAACACATGTTAGGAAAAAGGCAGTAAAAAAGTTAGTATTGCAAAGTACAAAATATATACCAGATATAAAAATACAAGGAGATGAAGAAAACTGTTAAAAGTGAATATAGTGCAGGGTAACAGCTGTGATACACCACTATTTAAAAAAAAAATGAATATAGTGCAGAAGAGACTGTTAAAAATGAGTATAGTGCAGGGTGACTCCAGGAGCTTAGTCTATGAAAGTGCACTGTGTGCACCCCCACCACCCCACTAGAGAGGTGTTGTACATGAACGCATCAGTAATAATAATACAATAATACAATAGTAAAACATACAGGGGTCATTTTTTCAGCATTATAAGTAGGCCTACTTTTAATTTTGATACTGTAAATAAGCTACATTTTGTTGATATTACAAGCACAGGCTACTCGTAGGCCACTGAAGTGATATTTTCAATGCAGGGCTTTTACTTGTGAAGGGGTAGGCTATTTCCACGGTCTGGAATTACTTTTAAGGATCTGAATACTTTCAGCCCTGACTATATGTTATTACTCTCATCATGAGAGAGTTTAGGTTTGTGTTTCGCTCCAGTTTGTGCCTCTACAAGACAAGCATGAAAATAAATGCCAATGTTTAACTTATTTTCTCATTTACTCATTTACAACATAAAGGGTGGCATGTTATGCAGAACCTACAGAGAAATCACACGCAGCTCTGCAGCCCATGCACTATTTGTCTACTTCTACTTCATTGCTTTTGGTACGCCAGACTAAACACTCTCACCAACTCTCTCATCAGATAATTTGTTTTGGCTTTAGCACTGAAACTCAGCCAACCCGACCTAAGACATTAATCATAAGCATCATGATATGTCAGTGATGTGTTTCTTTAAAGGGTATTTTGGGGTTTCTATATCTCCTTGTGTGTTTACATCTCCGACACGCTTGTGAAACTGTGGTAATGTGAGCCGCCAGCCGCCATCTGACTTGTGTGATGTCCTCTGAGTGAGGCGAACAGCGTTACCACGGTTTTGGAGAGAGAGGAGTGAGCGGAGAGGTACTCAGTTGGTCGCAATCTGCAACCACACCTCTAGATGGCACTAAATCCTATACACTGTACCTTTAATTAGATAAACTTCAATGTGTTGCTGCAGCAGAGAATATGATGCAATGAGAACATGAATGACTAGAAAGCTATCAATGCAATATAACTAGTAACTAAATCAGAGAAAGACTTACAAACAAAGAGCGTTACTCAGAGTCCTGAAGCTACAGGGTTAAAGATCTCCTGCTGTTGTGTCAGTTTCACTTCTCTTATCTTGGCAGTCCAGTGAGTCACCACTGAGCGCTCCCACATGCACACAAAGATCAGACTGCTGATTCAACAAGGTGAACAACGAGGTGACTGCTTGTGAGATTACTCAGAAATACTTTCAAATCAAAAATAGGCCATTCGGTTATGAAATTGCGGACATTTCACATGAAGCAATGGTTATCATTATTTTAACCCATCCCCAGCCATTCATAATTTATAAGCAGTATATAAATAATGATGGTTTATAGCACACTTTAATGTAATTGTAAGCAGATATAAAGACATTAAGTCCTGTTGTGAGGCATCTGCAACTGTTTAAACAGATAATGAATGATTTCACAAAATAATGTAACACAGTTGTAATCAGTTAAATATATGTTTATTTAATTTAGTATAATATGTATTTGTTTTTACTGTATTTATTGATAACGTATTAATTTATCCTTCTTCAATCTCAATGAGAGAGCATGTCTGTAAAGGGGAGACTCGTGGGTACCCATAGAACCCATTTTCATTCACATATCTGGAGGTCAGAGGTTAAGGGACCCATTTGAAAATGGCCATTCCAGTTTTTCTTCGCCAAAACTTTAGAGCGTATTTAGCATCTTTCCCGACAAGCTAGTATGACACGGTTGGTACCAAAGGATTCATTAGGTTTTATACCAGTAGCTACACTCTAGTTTTAAAACTGAGCCCACTACAACCTGAAAATCTTAAGTTGCGTTAAAGAAATTAGTGGCGTTAAACCGAATTTGCTTTAACTTTGCCAGTCCTACTAATAAATGAGAGGGCTAAATCATTTTCATGTGATAGAAATAAAATAGGGTAAGGTTATATACAAGTACCTCAAAATACTCGTGTAGTACACAGTGTTATGTGTATTTCATGAATGGACCTGCTGTTACCTCAATGTGGAAGTTGCCTCCAGTTCCAGGTAAAAATGACACAGACAAGGGGAAGTTGATGTTTTAGTTTGTGTGTGCGCATGCATGTGAGTGTGCATGTGTGTAATACTGTTCAGTGGAAGGGTGTATCTCATCATCTCTGTTTGTTGCTGCTTACAAAAGGGGTCAGACAAAGGTAACCATGGATACAACCTCTTCCTATTGCACAATAACAGATAGCTTCCTGTCATGAGCCTCGAATGTACTTTTGATTTTTGCGACATTTTAGTTTTCAACAGAAGAGGCAGTGAGTCAGACTTTGGTGGGTTCATTAAAAAAAAAAAAAAAATTGTGTTGTAATCTAGATTTGACGTTTTCATTCACAGTTTATTGTGACATCTTCATCCTATCCTATTCATTCACTGCATAATAGTCGGATTTGGTCATTTTATTAACTGTTTCACCTGCATTAAACTTTTTTTTTTGGCCACTTGGATGGTGTGGAAAGTACAATATTTAATAATACAATATTTAGACCATTACACGGTTTTAAATGTAAACACTGTGTCCCAGTTTATTTCCTATTGCAGTGTATGTAAATAACATCAGCTGACAGGAAGTAAACATGGACCCAAACTGTTGCTTAGCAACGGATTCCATTGCAATTCCGTTGAAATGCACTAAAACGGAGCGCTTAAGATAGAGGGTAAATACAGGTATATTCCGGCAGACAGTGTGAGGAAAATAGAGGGTTTTTTTAACATTACAGCATGTTAACATGTTCTATTAGAAACACAAAATACAAGTATGAACCTAAAAAATTAGCACGATATGGGACCTTTAAGGACTTTGCATCACAAGATCAACAAAGGCAGGTCCAACTTTATTATAATAATGTTGAGGTCCTGTCTTGCAGAGCGGTGCTGTGTCAGAACGTAGATTTAAGATCTTTATTGTTTTCGTTTATATTGTGCTCACATGGTAAATAAAGCTGTGTTTGATCAAATTACCACAAACTAAATAATGCACAGAAACTAGGGAGAGGTAGTATTACTCCAGCATACAGTAGGAGTACTGGATGATACATAAAACAATGCATAGATAGATGGTGGTTGTTGTTGTTATCATAATAGTGGAGGTGTATTTAATGACACACTATATGTGAAGATGAACACCCACCTCTAGTCTTTCATTTCAAATGTTACTGTAGGCCTACATTGTAACAGACTTTACCTATACTTCCAAGGTGCATGGAGAAGAGGAAAAGGTCAAAACTCCAGCAACCCAGTATACAGAACAACTTTATTACGAACAATGAATGTTACTATAAAGCTGTCTTTTATGCTACAAACGAGATTTGACCACTTCAGTCCAAATTACTGATTTTAAGCAGATTGAATTTAAAGGGATACATGCACGGAGTTACCGCACGGAACCAAAGCAATGCACTGCTGTGGACGGGGGCAGCAAAATCGTATTTTAGAAACCTAAAAGAAAGGCTCACATAAAAAAAATTGAATATCAGTTTAAGTGTACACTATTTTTACAATATCTTCGCCAGTTTATCTTACAGTTTCCGACGGGGAACTGAAGCTATGCTCTCGTTAAAGCAACCTGACAGAGTTGGGATTTACCAAATTGTCGCACAATAGCACAAACTAACTAACCAATCGAGGCAGCAGTAGACCAGCAACCCCTGTGTTCCGTGAGGTAAAATCAAAGAGACGAAACTCCTGTGTTTTTTTGACAACAGCTGCTGCTGCCATTTTGGACTGAAAACGCTTATTATATATTATAATATTTCATTGTTCAACAAATGCCATTTCGGTAGATTATGACAACAGAATATAAATAATTTAGTTTTACTTTTGTACAGCACTTTTTAGGCGGACTTTTTACTGGTGTCCGGTAGTCACTTTCATTCCAAAATGGCGGAAGAGTAGCTCTGCTGCTGGGCACTGATGTTGCAATGGAACGAACGATTGACTTTCACTTCTTGACTTTATTTTAGGTGGCTACAAAAACCTTTTGCTGCCGGTCCCGTCCACATCTACTGTAGGTATGTATTAAGTACCTCATACAACCCCACTTCAAAACACTCAAACTATCCCTTTAAGAACTTAAGAAGAAATCATTTATTGATTTCCATTCCATTACATTTGAGTTCTTATCTTGTAACTAACATGTTTGCTTCACATAATTATTTTCATACACTCTGCATGGGGAGGTTTACTGCACCAGATCAGTGAAGCGCTCACACGTCAAGTGAAACAGCGCTCGTCTGCAAAGGAGCAGTTATACAAGTGAGTGTTTGCATGCTGGGGTATTTCCAGGAAACCACATCAGCCTACCAATCTGACTGTGGCAGAGGCTGTAGGTTGATGAGAAAGCCCACGCATACATACCCACACACCCATACCAATACACACTTGTTAAATGTCACCTCTGCCCTAGCCATATATAATTATAACCATTCCCCACCTGTCACTGCCATATCTCCCCTTGCTCCAAACTCCCCCCTCCCACTGCATGATCCACTCCTCCCTGAGTGAACTGTGTTTTTCTATGTGAGGGTGGGGGTTCCCATTTATTGTTTTAAAAGCATGACGCCCTAACATAAGCCTGGAAAGAACTGAATAGTGACAAAAAAAAGCACCTAAGAAAAAACCTCACCATTTGAACTTTTTTTGTATGGAAATGTGTGACAATGAGAAAAGAAATAAGAACAACGGAGGCGTTGAGAAGAAAAAGAGAAAAAGAGCTAACCCAGTTTAAGCATTGGAAAATGGTGCAACTCCACCACATACAAACTCAGTGATCAGTTATCTGATGACTTTTGCAGCACCCACTGTACTTCCTACACTGGAGATGGATTCGGTGCCGTTAGCGAGCAACTGTTGTTCAGCAGAAACAGTGTTAGGCGATACACGGCATACAGTAGTAGAGAGAGATGCTGTAATAAGAGTGCAATGTTGAAATCTCAAAGAGCACACACAAGCATACTGCATGTGCAAATGCTTGTGGGGAAGCACACATGGTTGTCGCATACACATATTCTGTGATAGTGCACGCACATTTTCCTCTTCCCTCTAACCAGCCACACAGTCATGTTTCCATCATCACATTACATTGACATACATTCATTTCCTGAAGACCTACCCTAACCATAACCATAACCGCTACTTGTCTAATCCTAACCCTTACCCCAGGGCTCAGCAACCTTTACCATCAAAAGAGCCATTTTAGGCAAAAAAAAATAATAATAATCTGTCGGGAGCCGCAAAACATTTGAGCATTGTGATGAAGGTAACACAGTTTATAGTCTAAGTATATAGTATATAAGTCTAATGCAGTGAAGGCCAAAGTGCAAATGTACTACGGAGCATTAGAGCCACATTGAGGAGAAAACATTGTTTTTTTACGAGATTACGAGAATAAAGTCATAATATTACGAGAAAAAAGTTGTAATGTTACGAGAATAAAGTCATAAATTTACGATAAAAAAAGTCGTAATATTATCAGAATAAAGTCATAGGTTTACAAGAAAAAAAGTTGAAATATTACAAGACTATAGTCATAAGTTTACAAGAAAAAAGTCGTAATAATACGAGAATAAAGTCATAACTTTACGAGAAAAAAGAAAAAACACGTAAAATTACTACTTTATAATATTATGACTTTATTCTCGAAATCTCAGATTAATTTTTTTCCTCAATGTGGCCATAATACTCTGTCGTATCGTCGTACCATAGACCTACAGCAATGATAAATACAAATTAAAATGTAAATAAAAGTTATTAATTTCCACTATTTTCTTTTAAAAAATCCACAGGGGCCGTAGATTGCAGACCCCAGACCCCTGTCTTACCCTAACATTAACCTAAGCCTAACCTTACCCTAACCTTAAACCAAGTCTTCACCCTAAAATGCAATGATTTACTTTACGGGGACGTATTTTGTCCCCAAAATAAAGGTTAGTCCCCACAATGTGACTGTGTAAACAGATGTATGTCCCCATAACAAGAGTAATACACACACACACAAACACACACCCACACCCACACAATAACTAGAGAGACAAGAACCACATTAGACAGAGTTCAGATTTGTTAATAAAAATAATTCATTTCAGGACGACATATAAATAATTATTGAATCACACAATACAGATATCTTGATATGAATAAATACTTAACAAATAAAACCAGGCTTTTTTTCATACAATACCCTATTGTCGAAAGGTCACACAAAGAAACTTCCACACAGTTTGCATGTTTTGTTACACCTTCTGCTCTTAACGCGGACGCTCACTTCCTACTGTTGGAATGTCCCTAAGCGAGTCGGAGTACCATTCCTAAATGCCTCAGCAGCTCAGACAAAGTCATGTGCAACTTCTGTGATCTCCTCCCCAGTCGAACTCAATCAGAGCCCCGAAAACCTCGCTAAGGGGTCCCGATGAGCCGACCACTATAGTTGGCCTTTAATTGATTAAGGTTTGTCTAGAGGTGATTAAAGCACACAGAGATCTACGTACAGGCCGTCAACACGTGGGCCGGCCCGACAGCTTTAGATACAGTTGAATGAAAAGGCAGACCGAGAGCCTGTTTGTCTATGCTTTTCTAACTTAGAGCCACAGATGGACATCTGCCTACAGCAGTGGAGTTCTTCAGCGGAAGTACGAGGGGAATAACTGATCCAGTTTTGTTCGATAAACACTTATTGAGGTTATCTCTGCAGATAAACATTTCTTCGTAATTCGGTAAAATAGACACTCATGAAAAGGTAGTTTGGGGATTTCTAACATGAGAGAGCTTGATAAGCTCTAGTTTGTGGTTACATAAAACTGGAGATGTTTATCTGTGGCCCTCTAGTTAGTTTAGAGTGGTACAGGCTGGCCATTTTTAAGGAGGTAACAACAACTGTTTAGCGATTGATGGCACGTATTTTTTTGGCAGAAACAAAACCAAATATATCAAAATACATTAAAAAATCCCAAAACAAATAATAAAAAAACCCAAAAAAAACCAGGAATGTCAGTTTTGCGTATTCCAGACGCACACATGCGTGCGTTTTGTGTGTTTGTGTGTGTGTGTTGGAGATGAGGCATCGGGTTGGAAGGTCCTACAAGATGGACCAAGATCCATATTCACAAAAGCATTTTATAGGTGTGGAGCGCTGATCCAGGATCACTGATCAGGCTCCTCTGGTCCATAAAATTTCAATCACTACTTAAAGGCAAAAACTTATCGAGGATCAGCCCCAATAATGTGCTGTTGTAGCGGCAGCACAAAACACATTCAGATAAACAAGGTTAGCCGAAGCAGGCGATGGGATTGCTCTCTGAAGTTTCGAAATTGTCGCCTTGGCACATCCAGCGGGGTGGAGCACAGAGGAATGCATTTCTCTTATGGGTTTGTTAACCTACATACCACCTCAGGCTGGGGTGGGGCGCATACAATCTCACAGAGCTGTGTTTGCATGATGCGCATGTGTGTGCAAATGTGTGTTATGTGGTGGAAAGGTGTATAATCATCCTGATGACTTCACCCATCCCACTATGTTCCCAGTTCTCTCTATAGTTGGCAATCCCCTTCTGACAGGACTGGAGCTACTACATTTGTGTGCGCATGTGTAGGTGTGTGTCTATGCATTTCTAGGTGCTTTAAGTGGTCAGTAAACAGGAAAAACAACGTCCAAGGCAACAGATCTGTTTTGGAGGAGAAGAGGGGGAAATAAGTAAGGAAGGGACAGGAGGAATAGAAAGAGAATGAGTCCTGTCTCTACTGTGTTCTCTGCCTTCTGTCCAGCTGACACCGCCAGCAATGTTGGCTACAATGGAGAGGCTTGTATTTCTGTACATGTAGCACCGGAACTAGCAGGGGCCTGCCCTGTCTGTCTTGCACTGTATGGACACATGGGTCTGGTCTTACTTTCCATATCAAGCCATTCACAATTTTAACTTTACATACAGCCCAGTTGCACGGCAGTTTGTGAAATAGTTCCGAAATTTAATGTATCGATTTTGTGTACAAAGATGCAAATTTTGACATTTTCTTTCGTGATGGTCAGCATGAAATCAACTCATATTTAATCACATAATTGTAAACAGGTAAGTATAAATAGCAGCGAACACCGTGTTGAGAGGAGGTCTGAGTGGATGGGTGGATCAAAAAACACAGGACTTTCGCCCAGGAGACCGGTGTTCGTGTCCTGTGTGGAACCACAAGTCAAAGTTGATTTATTTGTTACTTAAGTTACGGCAATTCCAGTGTTATTTTAAACCAAACCGCGATTTTTTTATCGTGTAGTAGTTTGTTGCCTAAGCCTAACTATGTTGATCTTTTCCTAAACCTAAGTAGTTTTTGTCATGTAACTTCCGTTCTTAAGTTACACCACTTCCTGAGTTATTTTAACCCAAACCGCGATCTTTTCTTAAACCTAACTAAGTAGTTTTGTTGCCTAAGCCTAACCACATCAATCTTTTCCCAAGCCTTGCCAAGAAGTTTTGTTGCCGAAGCCTAACCAAGTCGATCTATTCCTAAACCTAACTAAGTAGTTTGTTACCTAAGCCTAACCAAGTCGATCTTTTCCTAAACCTAACTGAGTAGTTTTATTTTGAAAATACTGGAGCGGAAATTCACACATGTTGTTGGACATTCGTAGGAAAACGCACAAAAAATACATTGTTTAAAGACATGCTGAGCGTCACAAAAAAAAGGGAAATTCGTGTCTATGTACACGAATCAAATACTGTAGATTCAATTTCATGACTATTTCACAAACTACCGTGAGACTGTGTTGTTCTATAACAGATAAGTAACGATACTGAGGTTAATTTGCCTCAAAATATAAACACTGCTATTGACTGACTAATGGAAGAAAAATTAATTCTTGATCATTTTACAATATTGATTGCAAGAGCAATTCTTGGCAAATCTTTGTTTATTTTGGGAGGACATATGTGGGTGCTTTTTTGGAGAACCAAGCTAAACAATGGTACGTACCATTTCATTTCGTTTCAAGCGCTTGTTTTGGCCCTGTTTGGCTCACTTCTGCTTACTACTTCCACAGATTGGTTGCTGGGCTTCCCCAACCACTGCATCCCTTGTTCTCTACAGAGCAAATGCTAGACAGACAGGCAGACAGATACACAGATGGGTTAAGACAGACAGACAGACAGACAGACGGGGGGTATAAATCCTTGGCTGTGGTCTAGAAAGCAATGTCAGATGCTTCTCGTTATGTCAACATACAATCATTTTGTCCGGCACGATTCACCACGTACCTCTAAATACATATTGTACACAAGTCAGTTGCTCTGACATGTAGCCAGACCTCTCACCGTGTAAGTGCACAGGGCACATCAGATGATAATAATTGCACAAAGAGGTATTCTGGAGGCCATGTCTACTGTGAACACACACACACACGCACACACACACACACACACACACACACACACACTCACTCAACCCCCCCACCCCCTCCCCCCACGTACACACACTCTCTCTTCACATTCTACATGGGGGGTTTGATTTTCAGGCCATAAGGTTACTAGTTAGTCACTAGCTAGTTAGTTAGTTGGTTAGTTAGTATCAGAGGTGCATTGACTGGCATGGGGCGCCCACAGCAGGGCAGCGGCTCTAGCGCGCCGGCGATGTGTCATCATCATCATCGTCGTGGGCGTGGTGTGTGGTCAGCCGCGGTAGATCTGTTTGAAGTGGTCACACTCGTTGCAGTAGCCCTGTTTCTCTTGGTTGGCGTAGTGGTCGCAGCCCTGCGTCCTGCACCGCTGCTTGGACTTTTCTTTAGGCGCCTGCGCCCGCCTGCCTGCTTCTCTGCCCTGGCCACGCGTGTGGCACTCCGGGCAGAGGTCTGTGCAGCCCGGGGACACATTACTGCAGCCACTCCGCCGGCACTGAGTCTGAGTCTGGGTCTGGGTCTGGGATTGCTGCGAAGATCTGGGTTTGGCTGCTCGGTCACGCTTTTTGTACGGAGAAAGAGAGGTGGGAGCAAAGAGGAAGAGGAGAGAAAGGTCAATTGGCAACTGAAAGGCAACCGTGGAAACTTACAAGAGTTGAGAAGAGCAAGAATCACAGAAAAAGAAAGGAAGGATTAGAGAGAAATGACAGAAGGTGTGGCAGACACCTACCATGACCAGAGGAGGGGAGTGTGGTGTGCGATGTGCCGCTTGGTTGAGCCGTGTGCTTTGCTCTTTGACGTAGCACTTGTCGCAGTAGCCCTCCAACATTGCCTTGCCGACTGCACCGCACCCAGGCCCACGACACCGCGAGGCGTTCTGGAAGCCTGCCTCCACGCCGTGCCGGCTCTGGACCGGGGCGGGGGGAGGGGTCAGGTCTGGAACAGACAGTGGCCAACATAAGCAATGTCCCATATGATGTGACATTTGAGTAAAGAATAATATGAATATAATTAAACTTTACACAAAAATAATTCCTACGATGCAAGACTTTTGTTTAAAACAACTTTAAGGCCTTGTTTAAGACATTTCCTGTCTGAACGCCTGTAACATGATAGAAGATTTTCCAGTTTAGTTTCAGGACTTACGGTGGTTGGTCTGATAGTCTACGTAGCAAATAGTGCAGAAACCCAATTTCTCTGGCGTCCCAAAGAACTGGCAGCCAGATCTTTTACAAGGCCGGGCCAGAGGGGTTTGCCAGGCCGACGTGTGCCCCGTGGTTAGGGTGAGGCACGGCCGCTCAGTGTCCCTGGCCTGGGTCCAAGCTGAAGACGAGGCCTCAGTCCTGGGGTTGTTCTGCTGTGGCTCTCCCCTCTCTGGAGGCTGCTGTCTCTGCATGCAGGGTGGACACAGGCCATTGAATATCCTGAACGCCTCCTGTCTGCACATGCTGCAGCGCTCTGTCTCTGTCTCGCAGCCCCCCCACTGGGTCCAGCCGGAGCCCTGGGCCGGGTGGGGGACCGTAGGCCCCCCGTTGGAGCCCGGGAGTCCTGGAGCAGCCGTTCCAGCTCCAGGGGGTCCGTGGTTCTGCCTGGAGTTGAAGCAGCGCTCGCAAAGTCCGTCATGCTCCACGCTAAGGGTGAAGAGGCAGCCGGGTGTCTTGCACTTCATGGCGTGAGTTTCACTGTACAGGCTGAGGCTGGGAGCGGTGGGTGGGGCTGAGCGGGGGCTGGATACCACCACCCCTCTCCCAGACGTGGAGGATGGAGGGCTGCTGCTTCGGGCTCCTCTGGAGCTCACCTCAGTCTCTGATCCGACTATCACCCCACCTTGTACCCCTCCTCCCTTGGTATGCACCACCCCTTCTATCCTCATTCCTCCACCGGTAGTGGCCTGTCGCTTCTCAAAGCATTCATGGCAATGAGGCTGCGTGTCCACAGAGACATAGAAGGTGCATCGCGGTGTGGCACAACGGATCTCGATGAGGGAGAGCTGGGAGACGGAGAAGGGCGGCGGGCGCTGTGGCTGGGCAGCCCACGCCTGCTCCTTGTCCTCCTGCCAGCGCTGGTACTCGTGGTTGACGAGTTGCAGGTAGTCCTCCATCAGGTTCATGTCTTCAGGGAGGTTGCCCTCGTCCAGCCTTGGAACAGACACATACATTATGGTTCTTAACTTAACTGCACTTTTATGTGATTCATGTCATCAGTGTGCTAATTAGGTTTCAAGAAGTTAAACCACTTGTATTATAATTTCTGTCATCATCAATCTAAAAATAAACCTCTTTTGCAACATGCAAACTGCATTTAACAATGTGGCCAGGATCTACAACTGAGATATCAATCTTATACTTTTTCCTCTCCCAATTTGTCCATTTAGAGGGACAGAGTTTCTGATGGGTAAGTACCGTGCAGCGTTGATGATCCGGGTGGCATCGTAGCCCAGACCTATGACGGGGATCTCTATCAGTAGCAGGTAGTCTTTGAGAAGCCTTTCTTTCTGTTGCTGTTCTTTCTCCATCAGGAAGTGAACCTTCAGCTCCTCAAAGCCCCCTCGTCCTGGGTTGATCAGCGGTACCGCTCGGATCTCTGGGAAATTCAGACCAGGACGTTACATAGAAATAAAAACATGAGCAACTTTCACAGGGGTGAAATGCAAAGGGAAAATAAATTTTAAATAAATAAATAAATGCCTAAATAAATACATACATTTACAAATGAATATAAAATAAATAAAGGTGCAAAAATAAATAAATAAAAGGGAAAATTAAACAGAAGAGTTAATAAATAAGAGAATTAATACAAAGATAAATAAAGAACCAAATTAAAACAGAAATATCAATTTATGTCACATTTTATATATTAATTAATGGCTACATTTATTTTTAATATTATTTTTGCTACATTTAATGACATATTTATTTATTTACTGAGTCATTTATTTATTTATTTGGGATTTTGGCAGGTTCCGTCCTCCATACATTATCAGGACTCTTTGTCGTGTCGGCTCCACGACACTGGTCTCTTAGTGTTTCCTACCTGGGCCGCTGTCTTTGATGGTAATGAGGGGTGCAAAGTGCTGGGAGTCGTAGCCGAGCACTATTGGGTATTTGTAGCACTCGGTGGGCGGCCAGTGTAGCGGCAGATAAATCCCACCCACATTCAGAGGAGAGATGGAGGAGCCAGATTTCATACTCCTGACCACCTGATCTGTTGAAAGAACAGAGATTGAAGAGTTGCTAGGGCTGCACAATCAATCAACATTTTGTTAAAATACCATTTTAAATTAAATATTGTGGTGCTGCAGAGATGTCCTGGCCTACACATCATATTCAACAGACTTAAAAAACATCTTTGTTTGGTACAGGTCCCTGCAAAAATCACACCTTAATCATTTGAATACACTTTTCAATGAAAATGAGAATAATGATGTAAAATGATCATTCCCTCTAATATTGCAAATCAAATTGCAAATCAGTCAAAATCATCGCAATTAGATATTTTTTCTAAATAGTTACTACACATTTTAAAAATAATTATCCAAGAACAAAATAAATATTTTAAAAGGACTTATTGTTAGCATGTAACTCAGTGAAATCAAACTTTTCAGCTAATTTGGGGACATTGATGAATAATGCCAACACTGTTTATCACTTGTGCAGAGTACCAATACAGAAACTTTTTGATTTAAGTGAAACAAATGCATCGCAAGTACAACAGAGAACTATAAAATGTCTGGTTGTCCCTTTAAAATTGAAAACTTTTGCTATTTTTATTGTAGTGTATCGGAACAACATTCTCGGAAACTCAAATATAGTTTCAAACAAGTTTCTGCATATTTACCCTTTGTACAGTTTAATAATCACAATATCCACTCTACATCCGCTGAGCAAAATAGATGAGAGGTGATACAGTGAGATCAAACACTATCAGTAAAATGTTGAGGCTTGTGGAAGGAGACACCTTCACCGTCTTCATCACTGAAAGACATGTTGAAACAAGACCAGCGAGTCTTTGATGGCTAACGAAGAAGCAATAAACAACGATGAGATGATAAAAAGTTGAGTACCTGCGATGACGATGATGGGTCTGCGGAGAATGTTGGAGAGGACGAAGATGTGAATGTCCTCCAGAGAGTCAAACTGGAGGCCGTTGCTACTGGAGACCGGAGACGCCATCTTCACAATCTTTTCCCACTCCTCCTCCCAGTTCTGGAACGGCACACACAAAGAGTTGGGATATAACACACAAAATCACTCTATAAACTATTTTGTGGGTCGGAAAATAAGGACAAGGATGTATGCTTGCACTCTGGCCTGAACTACTGCATAAAACAAAAACTATATTATGTAAATATTAGGGCTATCAATCGATTAAAATAGTTGATCGCGATTAATCACAAATTAATTAACAATTTTTATCAGTTAAAAATGTACCTTAAAAGGAGATTTATAAAGTATTTAATACTCTTATCATATGGGAGTGGGCAAATATACTGCTTTATGCAAATGTATGT
Source organism: Sebastiscus tertius (assembly GCA_916701665.1). Classification (NCBI taxonomy): domain Eukaryota; kingdom Metazoa; phylum Chordata; class Actinopteri; order Perciformes; family Sebastidae; genus Sebastiscus; species Sebastiscus tertius. Next base: position 48,863 of record CAKAOH010040290.1, on the reverse strand, counting down.
ATATATTAATTATTGGAAATCAATTATCAACACAAAACAATGACAAATATTGTCCAGAAACCCTCACAGGTACTGCATTTAGCATAAAACAATATGCTCAAATCATAACATGGCAAACTGCAGCCCAACAGGCAACAACAGCTGTCAGTGTGTCAGTGTGCTGACTTGACTATGACTTGCCTCAAACTCCATGTGATTATCATAAAGTGGGCATGTCTGTAAAGGGGAGACTCGTGGGTACCCATAGAACCCATTTACATTCACATATCTGGAGATCAGAGGTCAAGGGACCCCTTTGAAAATGGCCATGACAGTTTTTCCTCACCAAAATTGAGCGTATGTTTGGAACGTTATTTAGCCTTCTTTGCAACAAGCCAGTATGACATGGTTGATACCGATGGATTCCTTAGGTTTTTTGTAGTTTCATATGATACCAGTATCTTCACTCTAGCTTTAAAACGGAGCCCGCTACAACCTAAGAATCGCAAGTTGCGTTAATGCGTTAAAGAAATTAGTGGTGTTAAAACAAATTTGCGTTTTTGCGTTATTGGTGCGTTAACTTTGACAGCCCTAGTAAATATACATACACATTTATTTGAAGGTTGCATACAAGGATACAAAAGACATAAGCAAGGATTGAAATGTTACTGTCTCACTAGAACATAGGCCGTATGTGTTAGCTCAGGCTTCAGCCGCCTAGCTATAATCTTAATGCAAAGTCGTGGAAACAACTTTTGACATGGGCCTAATCTGATCTTCATACCATGGTGGTGTATCGGAGGCCAGTCTGGGTGAACTCCTGGGACTGCAGCAGCTCTGCCTGGAAGCGAGCTCTAAAGACGCCAGTGTCCGTCTCTTTCAAAACACCGTGGAGGGCTTTCCGGAGCACCAGGTCCGTGTCCTGAACGCCCAGCATGTACTGAGAGGTCGCATGGAGCAAACAGTTCCCATCTCCTATTGACACACACAGAAGAGGCAGGCAAACACATACAACATTAGAACTGCGGGTGGTTCATTTTAGTACACAGGACACAAACTTCTAGAACTGTGCAGGGCCACATGCACACAGACAAGTGTACACAGCGCACACACACACCCAGGCGTAACAAAAGTCTGGGGATTTCCAGGCGGTTGGGTCAGTTGTCAGTAGTGCGTAGACTATTATATGAAGCTCACATGTCTGAAAGTATGCACATACTACAGACAAAGCTCGGCTTTTAGTCAGCTGGCCTGAGAAAAATGTCCCATAATTTACCTGAAATACAATTTTGAGAAATTGTATGCAGCTCCTTCACTACACTTAATCCACTCAGAAAATCTCCAACAATTTCTTGTCTTGTTTCATGTCAAATAAAACTCTACATTCTACTAACAGTCCGGAGAGATAAAGAGTTTCTCAAACGATATTTGTGTGTGTGCTTGCGAGAGAGAAAGAATGAGCAACTTAAGAACCCTGGAATTTTATGTAGTCTCCTATGGCAGCGCTGGGTCTTTTTCTCATTGTGAAACAGGAGAGCCCGTGTTTGTCAATGTGTGTTGCTCTGAAAAACCCTGTTGCCACACTAAACACAGGAATTTCCCCATGCTAACTTCTGCCTTGAGTGTGTGTGTGTGTGTGTGTGTGTGTGTGTGTGTGTGTGTGTGTGTGTGTGTTCCCCTCCTATGATCCCAGCTCATCAATGTTACTCAGCTTGTCCTGGACTTTCCACAAGGGGTGTGGCTTGGACAGGATGGAATGTTATCTTTTTAACAACTGCTATCAACACCCGACGACGGCTGTGATTAATGAGCGCTGAGATAACACACATGTGCACAAACGCACACAAATGTACCTTGATATGTATATTCTGTCTACCTTTATGACCTGTTCGGTAATATTTACCTGGATATAGTTGGTACACACCTGAAGCAGACACACCTTTATTTGTATAATATTGCTCAGTGCTTGAAGTGGAAAAAAGTCCCAGTACTTCCCTTAGTCACACGTTGGCATGTGTATCGGCCGGTATCAGCAATCTCTTGTTCCAAATCCCATTCCTGTAATATTCCAATAATATTCCAACTGAAACATTAAAGGGCTAAAGTGGTGTGTTTGTATATTCACCCATAGTGTTCATTGTGCTTTCCTGTGTTATTTGTAGCCTATAGTCGGGTATCATTCAGGTCCCAGTCAGGATGGCAGGATAAAGAGACACATTCTGAATTACTTATTGCAGTGAATATAATATACTAGGACATATTGGGGTTTGGGGGTCCTCTCACAAGACAATTTGAAGGCTTTTGACTTCAAACTATGCAATTTGATATCATTTTGGACTATAACTATTACTATTACTATAGATAACTCCAAAAAAGCTTTATGACAAAACTGACTGTAGTTGAATATTTACACATATCACAGCCTTCGTCTGAACATTTAATTCTTCTGCAAATGTTTGCCCTGTAAAATCATAATCTATAAGTCAAAAGAGCAGTTTCAGAAAACTTTGAAATAATGTTTCAATAATTAGATTTTTTCACAACTTAAAAAAAAAATATGACGAACGGTTCACTAATTAATTTCCAAAAGGGACGTGAAAGATTAGTATTGTATTGTATCACCTCAATCTCCAAGAGAACCTGATATGCAGAGGGCAAAAAAGAGTACCGGCAGCTTGTGAGAAGTGCCGGTACACAAGAGAAAGTCACGGCACGCCAAAGAGTAAAATGTAGAAGTTCCGGTACTGCGGGCCGGTGAGTACCGGCACTGATATCGCTGCATCAAAAGACTAACCTCTATACAATAAAAGTTATTTAAATCACAGCTAAGAAAAGGTTAGCCTACAATGAGTGTCATGCCATAGGCCAAACTGTGATCCCATTTCTCTAAATAACGTCATCTGCGGTGCTAGATGACTGTAATGTGAGATTCAGTTTGTTTTCATTCAACCGTAGGAACATCCCACTGTACTTTGACAAAAAAAAAACATCCGCCTCTATTTCAGACCAGCTAGATGTTGTTGCATTTTGGCGCTCTTGCATCACTCTCGACAAAAACATAAAATGCACAGCCCTCGAGTGAGAAAAGGCACCATCCTCAAAAGAGATACTACATGCACCACACGGGCATACAAGAATAGGCACAAAGGCCCGAACACACATGTATAATCAGCTCCTCTTGCGCACAAAAAACACACAGACTTTTGACCCTGAATCGAGCTGCCTGACGAGTGACGACTAGAGATGAAAGACGGTCTGCTGGTCCCATCAGTCTAAATATAGACACTTCCTCTGTGGCAAGCTGGGACACTTCCTGAAAACACACCAGTGTAGGACCGGACTTAATCCTCATCCGTTTGCCATCCAGGTGACACTAACCACAAGTTTGAGATGCTGTGCTTTCCAACGGGGGCTCTAGGTTTGTGTCACACATCATCCACTATCCCACTCTTTGTCTGCACGCTGTCTAATGAGACTACACCAACAAAACAAACGCCGGCCAAGTCTAGTTTTGCTCCTGCTTTGAAAAGAAGTGGAGATATTACACCGCATGTATGTTTTTATCGAATACTGTGGATGGATACCACATTAAGAAGAGAAATCTACTAATAAGGCAGAACACTGTGGCAGTGCGTGTGTGTGTGTGTCCTCTCTGCTACTACAGTATGTAGAGTCAGTGTATTGTAGCTGAACAAATCCTGCCTGTTGGGGACACATGACAGACATGGGATGCTGTTTGGGAAAAACCCTCGGATGCGTCCTAGACATTTAAGACAGAAGATGGCACTGAATTTCAATAATGCATTTCTTCACTGGGTGGAAAAGATGCATGAAACCGGAAAACGGATATGACCCCGTTATTTTTAATTGCCGGGGGAATTACCGTTTCGTAACAGCTGTTTTACTTTTATGATGGTCAGTTGTATTTCTTCTAGTTTGGGAATACATATGGGAAGATTGAAATTGGGCTAACGGGTAAATTTAGGTCCCAGACGACGGTGAGACTGATCTTATAACAGCGTCGTGGCTCTGAGGAGCTTGATTAATATGACCTGCTCTGACTGGATGTTCACTGACGGACTTCTGCTCCCTCACGTACTCTCTCTGTATGTGTGTCTGTCTGCCGAGCTCCAGTGACTCAGCAGCAGTCAGTCAGTCCTCTGTGTGTGTGTGTGTGTTGTCCGTCCTCTGCTCAAAGTCACGTCTGGGTCCTTCAGAGTTAGACGCTTCGGCTCTAAATTCTGTCTCATCTTTATGACGTCATCTTCGCAAGCCAGGAATTTCCGTCCAGGTTACTGGCAGCGGAAGTCAGAAGAGTCAGGGTCTTTCTGAAGAGGAACCATGTGTTGATGAGAGTTACAGTAACTCCTTTAGTCATTACTGACTTCACAATCAGCAGGGACCCTCACAAAAAAAAAACTTGAGGAAACAAGACGCAAGCAGCAAGTTCCTCAATCCATCCAGTAACTGTTCAAAGTAAATTCTGAGATGAGGTCGAACTAGGAATTTCTCACTACTAACTAAGTGTTGATTGCTTCCTCTGAGAAAGAAAGCAACTATTTCCTCTGGAAACTCACATGTTTAAGACAAACTTGTAAGCCAGCTTGATTTCCGCTTCCTTCTTCTGTTGTGAATGCTACAGTGAGGCTGATATTTCCCTTCAAAACTTGTTTTTTCCCCTCATCTAAAAATAGAGCATGAGTCGAATGTACACGCCAGATGTGTTTAAGTTATTGAAATATAGAAACAGAGACAGTGAGAGACAGTCGGATTTGGTCACATTTGATCTAACAAGGCCCGCCAGACAGTCACAAAGACGGCGACATAAACCTACGTCAGTCAGGCAGGTGGGGGAATTTTGAGGTCAATTATTTGAGATGTTTTAAGATCAACTGACACTCACTGACAGGGCTTAAGTTGTGTAGTGTGAACCTGTCGGGGAGTCTGTCAGGGAGCAACAGCCAATGAGAGAGCGAGACACGGGTTGAGGCGAAACCTGGCGGAGGGGTCGCCTGTAGTAATTTTACTGTATGTGTTGCATTTGCAAGGCAGACCAATGTTGTTGTTGCACCTAAGGCGTGGGATGTTTGCTTGAATAAACACAACATAACACGGCGACTGATCTACACAGGCAAAAGAGTAAAGACGTGTGAAAACTAGGGGTGTAAGAAAATGTCAAAAATATAGAATATTGCAATATTATGTTTTGTGATACTGTATTGATTCTCAAAAAACACTGTATAGATCTTTATTTAATAGTTTACATGCAAAGATTAACTCAGTCAATACTTTATTTCATTTGCAAAGAGATGCGCCCTCTCAAAGTAGTGCTATGACGTTGAATGTTACAGGGACTGTGATAAATACAAAGAGATCCCACTGTTCTGATTGCATCAAAAAGTTTTTACTCAGATTTTATACATATAGCGGTGTGTTCTTTATACCGACAGTTTTCCTTCGCAATTCACATTATCGACTTGCTTACAGTGATATATCACAATATATTGAATTGTAACCCCTGTATCATGATATGTATTGTATCGCCAGATTCTTGCCAATACACAGCCCTAGTAGAAACTATTTTGTGAATACGTGTGCCAACAACAACATCAACAAGAATCACTGTGCTAGTTTGGAGACCTCTTCAGGGATTCCTCCCGGTGAAAGATGTTGTAGTGAGTGACCCCCCGTCGCCGGTCAGTCATGTAGTGTGAAAACCACAACGACTTCAAGACTCCCGATTACAAGACAGCAAGTCGTGTAGTGTGAACAGTACAGCGATCTGACCACTTTGAAAGTCGTGTAGTGTGAACTTGGCTTAACACACACACACCTACACTGAAGAAGAGGGGATATACCCCTAAAGGTTGTAAATGAAAAACTGTGGAAATAGTCGGGTCTGAGACATCATCGACAGTAAATAACGGTCCTGCGAGTGACGCCAGAGAATTTCCCAGTACAGAGCTATGATCAGAAGTAATCAGGCCCAGGTCTGAATGTTTGCCTACCCTGGGATGTTCCCGTGTTACAACATCCACGTAACAGAAAACATGACTTAGCAAGGCGCTGACTGAACTCAAACGCACAGCAAAACCAAAGGGGGCTGCTAAATGAGTGCATGTGAAAGCGGAACCCGCGTCCCTCCATTGTTGTCATTTACAGTAACCCTGCTTGTGAGTAATGACATCTCAGAATTTACATATGAAATAGCCCTGACTCATAAAGACGCACCTCCTCTATCACAGAAAATGAAACAAAAGCAAAACACATCCTCCGCCCTGAGCGGTGAATACTGCCACGGTTCCTGAAATCAAGGAACAAAAGTTTGACATCAGCTCTGTGACCAATTTGTTGAATCGTTCCTGTGATTGAACTTTGTATTAAATGTCACCAGAACCTCCTGTTCCAGCAGTATTTATTCATAAAATAAAAACTACTTACGAAACCGCAAATTGAAACTCCCAACTTGTGATAACAAATCGCCAAATGCTCCCAACTTCATGGAGCTTCAGTAAGAAAACCAAAAAACCTGGATTACTGGAGACTCCAGAACAATTCCTAAACATCAGCAAATCTCTCTTACCGTTGGTACGTAAGGGCACCATCTTCTTCACCTCCCGACACCAGTTGAGCTTCTTCTCCTGCTCCAACGAGGCCTGCATGGCTCGGTCCAGGATGGCGGCCTGCACCACCTCCCTGAAGGCCTGCGGGAAGTGGTTCATGGCGATCATCTCCAGCGTGTAACGGTGCATACCCCGCAGGTGGTGCATCACGCCGCTGCTGGCAGCCGGCTTCACCACGTCGTTGGGCACTCGCTGACGTATCTTCACCGCCTTCAGCAGGTTGGAGACAAACAGGAATTTGGGGAGGAAGTTCTGACCCTGCGACATGGCGGATGAGTGGCCAGGTGGATGGAAGGAAGGGAGGAAGAGGAACGAGGAGGAGGAAAGGAGGAGCCACCGCTGGCCGAACAACGTGGAAACTGGATGGAGAGAAGGAGAGCGGATATGTTTTATTATTTTACGGTCGAAAAGAATAGACTGGTGGGAAATTTTCCGAGGAGATTCCCCTTCCTTATTAATTGTGACTTAAGGCACAACTTAATTTACAGTTTGTCTGGGAAACCACCCAACACACAGGACCATCCCACTGTGAAAGCGGTTTGGTGCTTTTTCACTGGAGATTCTGGTGGGCCAAATGGAATAAACGTACACAAAGAACTCTTTGTATTCTTGTTTGTTCTTTTAATTTTCCTTTTCGACTTAATGGTTTTTGAGTTTCCCCCAAACAGGGCGCCCCAGTGTCCCACTGAGTTCAAAGCCTTCCAACAATAAACTGGTGGTTTCCAGACTTGAACTGAAGGCCACCCAGGGCTTCCCAGGCTGCTGGGGAGGTCACATTGACTGCCCCAAGGCCGCCTCCTCCGTCGCCAACACCTTTCTCCGGATGACAAACCTGCCAGCACTGCATTAAGTTTTCATTTAAAACAGAGCAAAGCTAGGAATTGTTAGAAAATGTTCGATACCTGTGCCATTATGATACCAGATAACAGTACTGATACTGTTCTCAATACCACAGAATGAGGAATAGTTCTTTTTTTCCATTAAAGTATAGCTAAACCTCTCAAAACGTCACTGTTTAATGTTATATTAACACAAGCAGCTGTACAAAAATGTTGCCTAAAGTTATAAAATTTAAAGTTTAAGGATACATAAACTAAGGAGACTAAGGATATGGCCAAATATTTGATGCTAACTTTCAGTATTTCATGCTTTATTTTGGCTGAACATTTGATGCTGACTTTCAGTGCTTTTAATGCTATACTTTGGTCAGTACTTACAGGTATTAAAGTTCAATACACAACCTGACAATAGAAGTATCCAAGTGGAGTAAAGTAGTTTCTTAAGTGTTCCTCTCTTGAGGTTTTAATGGCACATTTCACCCAGAACAAAGAGCGTGTCAGTCACTCTCAGCTCACAGGAAGTAGAAAGTGATGGTCAGCAAAGTACCTAGGCCTGGAGTTGTGCTGACTTTTTAACTTCCTCATCTCTGAACCGTTTAGAAGTCAGTGTTGAAGTTGACAATCCCACCAGCTGAACAGCTGTGACTGTGAGTGGCCTCTCTCAGCCTCCACTAGCCAAACAGCAGCAGGTGCAACAACAGACTAGGCCATGCTAAAGGGGGCTAGTCAGTCACATGAGGAGGACTACTAGACAACAGACAGACACCTGGGTGTCAGTGAGCGTGTTGACACGAGTCATTAGTCTCTGTTTGGTGTGTTGGCACCGCTGGAGGACTCCAGGCGGACACACAGACAGACAGACAGACAGACAGTGAGTGTCTCAGTGGTGGACGATGCGGTTAAAAGGCTGACTGGCTCCACAAAAACACAATAACAGGAGGACTTTGCTGACGTTAAAGGGCTTACGTAATTCCCAATGACAACTACCTTTGAAACAATGTAGCCTTCAACAGCGTCTCACGCGGCGGGTCTCGAACCCGTGCGGCAGCGGCGCGGACGCTACATCTGGCTGTTTAAACATCTGTCTGTTTATAAACATCTGTCTGTTTATAAACGCGCTGTTATCAGGCTCGAGGAGGGTGACGTCTTTGTAAACAATGGCTGTCAAAGCCACTGTGTCGTGAGCAGGCTTCAAGCTTCTCCTCCATGTCCCCCACAAACACAACCAGACATTATCTCTGCTCGAGGCCCGAACCTGATGTAGTCTACCCGCCAAGTCGCACCCCCCTCGGGTAAGACATGTTGTCCACATGTGGAGGCAGGACGGCTGTCTTACCTGTGTAATGTGTCGGGGGTAATAACAAAGCCCTCCCGGATGCTCAGGCTAGTCCTCTCTCTGAGCCACTTCACTCAGCCTCACCGCAGCGGTCCTCGGCGCCATTCAGCCTTCTTCTCCTTCTTCAGTATCTATCAGCTCTATTATGGAGCTCTCGCAGCTTGCGAAGCCTTTCACAAGACTACACACGGCTGCTAATGATAGTTTTTTTTAAAAAGGAAAAAGCCAAGGGGATTTCCACACGGGGACTTTCCGTCCACCCATTTTCTCTCTGTCTCTCTCTCTCTCTCTCTCTCTCTCTCTCTCTCTCTCTGGCCGCCAGGGGGCTCTCTCTCTCTCTCTCTCTCTCTGTCTCTCTCTCTGTCTGTCTGTCTGACTCAATAGTGAGGAGCATGTCCCTCCTACTGTGCACAAAGGAGCGTCACTGAGGGAGACAGACAGGTCGCGTCATTTTCTATTTCACGAGACAGCCTTAGAAATAAATCATTAGCCTGCAATGATACCTGGCCTGAGCAAAGTGAGTCAGGAAAGCGAAAGAAACAACTCATCCCTGGATGATAAGCAGACTTTGACTAGCTGATTGAATGTGTGCATGCCTTATTTGTGTATTTATGTGCAGATGAGTGAGTGCATGCATTATTACAATGATGATGTGGTAGGCTACTGTTTTCACTGTTTTGGAGTGTGTGGGCTGTGTCTGGATGCGTGGGTGCAGGATTCATTCAACTAATCTTTTCTCTCTGGCTTTCAATAGTTAGCCAGTAAGTTGATTATTTATTTTGTCAAGCGCATTCAGGTGTCCAGTGACCACATGGACTTATAAGGAAAAGAAATACAGTTGCAGTTGCAGGGGTGAAACATTTGTCAGACAAGAATATAACTTTTAGAATATAATAACTATACTAATCTCTCTCTCTCTCTCTCTCTCTCTCTCTCAATTCAATTCAATTCAATTCAATTCAATATGCTTTATTGGCATGACTGAACAATATTGCCAAAGCGTCAATTCAATAATAATAATAATAAAAAAAGAACAAAATAAAAACAAAAACATATATTTACACATACAATTCATTAAGCAAATTACAATATATAGATATTTAAAAAGAACATGGAAATGGTAGAAAACAATACTGAAATAATTTATGTTTGCTGTGTCAATAAAACAAACAAACAAATAAAAAAATTTCCCGTCACGGGCTAGATTTTCTAAAGCCTGTAAACAGAGCCATGAGGAGGTGCAGAAGTCTAGTGTTCTCTCAGAACACTTGAATTACAATGTGCTGAAAGGTTACTATGGATTTTTTGCCCAATGATGCCAAAAACATTCTGCCTATTGCAGGTTTAAATCACATGACAAAAAAAAACCTTTTCTATTCTATCTAAACCTGCATGTTGCTACAGCTACTGGCAATGCACCTGAATATTTTTGCAAGTTCACCAAGTAAATGTGCACATAGAAATCTTAGAGTTTTGGTTACATTCTGCTTCACATAGGGCTATGCAAAAATATACAAACAACATCCAACATCCTGTCTGTGGCTGTCAGATTACTCAACATGTGTCAGCTACCTTTGTGCACCTTTGGGTTATGGTGGTTAGCAAGTATTATCATTGAGCCATCAGTGTGGCAATAGAGCACAACAACTGTTTTACTGTGGTTTACCAATACAGAAGCTACAACAGAAAAGCAGTCACAACTCTGTACTTTTGTTCCAACTGACTTGCTGGTGTTGCATGTGTAAGCATGATAGGTGATACATTTAGATGGCATAAATGGACAAATACTAGTAGTGACACATTTTATCAATTTATTGGGGCTTTATAAGGGCTGCAACAATTGATTATTTTCAGTTCTATATATAATAATCTGTTGATTATTTTTCAATTAGTTCATTATTTGTTTAGCTGTAAAATTCCACAAAAGGTCTCTTATACGATATTCAGGACATTAAAGGAACAGTGTGTAACATTTTGATCTATTAGCAGAAATGGGATGTAATATTCATTACTATGTTTTTATTAGTGTATAATCACCTGAAACTAAGAATAGTGTTTTCGTTAGTTTAGAATGAGTCCTTCATATCTACATAGGGAGCAGGTCCTCTTCATGGAGTCTGCCATGTTGCTCTGCCATGTTTCTACAGTAACCCAGAACAGACAAACCAAACACTGGCTCTAGAGAGAGAGACTTCTGCAGTTTTACGTTACCTGAAGGCCACTATAATTCTCTGACACGCTTCTTGGTAACGTGAGCCACACAGTGCAAAACTGCGGTACCGCCAGCCGCTGTCAGACTTCCCCTGCTCCTAAAGTAGTGTTATTATGGTAAGGATGGCCTCTGAGCGAGGTGAACGACATTACCGCAGTCTTGGAAAGGGAGGAGTGAGCGGAGGGGTACTCAGTTGGTTGCAATGTGCGACCGCACCACTCAAATCCTACACACTGGTCCTTTAATATAACATCAAACAACTATTTGCTATGTAAATATATAGTGGAGTAATGTCCAACTGAGCAGAGAATGAAGTCACTCTCCATCTGTGTGTGTTGCAATCCTAGCTTCTTTGTGCTTTGTTGACATAGCATGGCTTTTAGTGCATGTTTGACCATGTGAACGTGCCCCACTGGCTAGCTCACGGTCATCACTCTGCACTGCTCTCATACGGTGGTTACAGCTGATGACATCCTAACCGCCATCCTAACCGACACGGCGCCAATGTGGAAGCATAGCACGCACCTTCCGGTTCCCCTCCCCCAGGTTAACACTGTCAGTGAATCGTCTTAGTGTTTCAGTGCTAAAAATGTTACTGTTATCAATCATCACATTTCATATTATCATTAAAAAATATAATCTAGCCAGACTCACAGTAATTCAAAGCAGATTTACCAAAAATCGGACTTGCAGATGTTTGACTATGACACATTTAACTAAGCAGTGACGTAAATCAGAGGTAAAACTTTATGTTGCATAAATAATAATATCCAGACAAATATTCAGATTTAATGCTATCAAAGAACATTTTGCCTTCTCTAGCTGTTGTTATCCAACTACACTATAACCCTTGTAATGATTCACTCCTCGCTTTCTATTTTCCTTTCTCCTCCCTCTCCCTCCTCGGTTTCTTTCCTACCCGCTCATGCAGGGAACAGAAACTTTAACAACCAGCTGACAGCATGGATTCATTGAGTCAGTTCTACCTGTTAAAGTTCAAAATTGACACAGAGTTGACATTTAGCAAGTACAAAGTACTGATTTCACAAATGATCACCCATGATTCAGCATTTAATAAGATATTTGGACACTTGAAACATGAGCTGACCCTGCTGTGAGGCTATTAGATATAATGGTCGATGATTTAACTCTCCAAACTTTTTACAGGTTCCTTACTGGGTCACATGTTGGCTGAGTCACAGGTTGGGATGATCAATACTAGCTGGTTGTGGAAGCGATGAAAGCACATGGAAACCCCCAGACCAGATAATTGGCCCACTTCGTTGTTCCAAACCACCAGGTGGTTCAATATGAGCAATCTTCTAAGTTCCTCGCTGTCCAAATCTCTTACGACATTACGGTACATGGGATGGTCAGTTACGACACATGCTGAGACAAAAAAATAATCTCTGGATTGTTTCTGAGTGTGAAGGAATCTCTTAAGAGCTCGGAGTTTCCCCACAAGCATCAATATTTATTTTCTTGGAAACGTTCTTCTCAAATTTGGAAATTAAATGTTTGCGTTCACACATTAAAACAGCCTCTGACGAGCCACTAAGACTGGTCTGTTACAACAGTTACAGTAACACAGAGATATTATTTTATTTAATCAGCATGACTATTTTGAAGTGGTGGAATGTAACAAAGTATATTACTAGTAATGTACATATCTTGTATTTTATTACCATTTCATGCCACAAGTGAGTACAACATATTGTACTTTATACTCCATTACATTTATTTGACATTTGACTTTTAGTTACTTTACAAATCAAGATTTCACACAGAAAACATATGAAAAGCTTATAGAACATGATGCATTGTTATAAAAATTAAATCTAAAATAACTCAGACGTATATTATCTAGTTCAATTTAGCTCCAACTCACTCGACTACAGCAGTAAAATTCTACTTTTACATCAGCAATAATGATGTATTCATAAAATAGATATTGGTATGAAACTTACAGTGGCCATGTTTCTGCAGTGAGTACTTATTTTGATACTTTAACATATTGCACATAATGCTTACACTGATTTTCAATGCAGGACTAAGAGAATAGTTTTACAGTGTGGTAATGCTACTTTTACATGATCTGAATACTTCCTCCTCTACTGCCATTTTGAAAGCACTGTGCTACCTACTCACATCATAGTTTTCATAAAAAGTTGAACATATGTTTAGTAGGGCTGTCAAAGTTAACGCGTTAAAGTGGCAGTAGGCAGTATATTTTTGGCATCATTGGGCCAAAGTTCCATAATAACCTTTCAGCATATTGTAATTCAAGTGTTCTGAGAGAAAACTAGACTTCTGCTCCTCCTCATGGTTCTGTTTTCAGGTTTTAGAAAATTCGAACCCGTGACGTGAGACTTTGACCAATCACAGGTCATTTCATTGAGAGAGCGTTCCTATTGGCTGTGCTCCGGTCATGTGACTAGAACTTGGCGTTCCTTCACCAGATTTCACAATGGCGGCGGTGTCACAAACGTTCTCATTTTACAGCTAAACCGTGAACTACAAGATGATTCTGAGAACATTTGAGGAGAGAAATAGGCATTAACGTAACATAATATTGATTCATATTTGATCAGCGCTGCCTAGTTTGACCGTTTGATCATATTTGCTCCAATCTCGCCTACTTCAGCTTTAATGCAAAATCATTAGTGCCACTAATTTCTTTAACGAGTTAATGCAATCGTTCTGTTGAGGTTGTTGCCGGCTCAATTTTAAAGCTAGAAGATACTGGTATCATATGAAACTAGAAATCCGGAATCCATTGGTACCAACCATGTCATACTAGCTTGTCACGAAGGAGGTTAAATAACGCTCCAAACTTGGGCAACATTTTGGCGATGAAAAACTGTGTTTCTATGTAAATGGGTTCTCTGGGTACCCACGAGTCTCCCCTTTACAGACATGCCCACTTTATGATAATCACAAGCAGTTTGGGGCAAGTCATAGTCAAGTCAGCACACTGACACACTGACAGCTGTTGTTGCCTGTTGGGCTGCAGTTTGCCATGTTATGATTTGAGCATATTGTTTTATGCTAAATGCAGTACCTGTGAGGGTTTCTGGACAATATCTGTCATTGTTTTGTGTTGTTAATTGATTTCCAATAATAACTATATACATACATTTGCATAAAGCAGCATATTTGCCCACTCCCATGTTGATAAGAGGATTAAATACTTGACAAATCTCCTTTTAAGGTTAATTTTGAACAGATAAAGAATGTGTGATTAATTTGTGATTAATAGCATTGACAGCCCTAGTGTATGGTGAATGCATTCCGTAATAAGAAGGCTTGGTTGTGCTTTTGTCGATATGGTCCTGTCTTCAATTAAAAACAAACAAAAATAAATCTCCTCACTATGCATTGCCTGCCTTGGCTGGCTAATAAATCACCTCAGGCCCTTCCTCAGTTGAGTTGATGCCATCAGACTCTATCCATTCTCTAGTAAAGGAAGCAGAGGTTACCAGCAAGCTGTTCAGAAACATGCTCAAAGAGGAGTCTGAGTCACTGAGACTTTGACTGATCATAACCTTCACAACAACAACAACAAAAAAAGACATGTGACAAGAAGTTTTGTTGCTGAGTGGAAGTCATGTTACTGCACTTTTTTTGTACAGCACAAGTGTGGTATAACAAAAAAAGTTGCTGTGATCTTGTGACTCGGTTGGTGTAAATGCCACATATCATGTACCTGTGCTTGAATCCAGTATGGGACCTTTGTCTTCATCTCTCCTCCCCCAGTATTTCCTGTTTCTCTCTCCACTGTGTATAAAATCAAGACAAAATAACCCAAACATATGTCTCTTGATAATCTACTTTACATGTATTTAATTTAACTCTCTGAGACCCACAATAGACCGTTTTTGTCTTTTTTAGGTGGTTACAGGGGGTCTTCAGGGGGAGATAGCAGGTCGGCAGTAGATGTCACATAGAAGTGGTGTACATCATCTGAAAGCTGGGAACCTGAAGATTAATTTGAGATGCAGCTCAGCACTGTGTGTCAAGTTGTTCTGGTCATATATCAGAAATAAACATGAATGAATGAATTAATAATTAAAATAAATTGTGAAAGTGTATAAGGGCTTAGAACTTTATAATAGAAGTATATGATGGCCATTCCCATGCTCATTTGTGTCTCATAAGTTGTTGCAGCAAGTTTGATACCATTTGTTACACAGATTCGGTGATCAACAATCCCTCAAAAATAGCACATTAAGACACCAAGACCTTGAGGAACACCAGAGAAAAAGCCATGCTGTGATTTGGGATCAAAAACTTTTGACATTTGGAGAGAACAGATTTACACAGCATGCAGGTTTTTTCCCCAAACTGCATGTGATTATCATAAAGTGGGCTTGTCTGTAAAGGGGAGACTCGTGGGTACCCATAAAACCCATTTTCATTCACATATCTTGAGGTCAGGGGTCAAGGGACCCCTTTGAAAATGGCCATGAAAGTTTTCCCTCGCCAAAATGTTGCTTTGGAGCGTTATTTAGCTGATATCGGTACCTTCACTCAAGCTGTAAAACTGAACCCGCTACAGCCTCTGAAAGACAGCGCGTCTCAGAGGGTTAATAAACATCTTATGTTGGCATATACCAGCACAGCACAGTCCCCCTCGTCTTTTTTAAAAAAGCAGTACCCAACTGGAATCGGGGGTTTATGTGATAATCACATCTCCATGGCTGTCTACTAGTAATCCGGGTACTTTACATTAATCTATAAGCTTTATACTACGTACCTATATACGTCCTCCAGAGTCATACGTCTCTCGTGTTCTGACAGTGTGGCCAGTCCCTCAGAGTGACTTCTGAACCCAGATCGTTCCCTCAGAGCCCCAAAAGCCTCGGGGCCCCGTCCCAGTATGAGGTGGCAGAAGAGCGGGGAGAACCCTGAGGAGAACATCTCAATGTTCTTCTGGCTCTTCTTCTTAGTGGAAAGCACCCCGGAGGCGGATCGAAACCAACCCCCAGTGAAAATCACTTGACACAGCTTTGTGTAGGGGTAACGGCTGATATTGACTTCACATTGTTTCATTGTCTTATATCTCTATTTTTGGGGGGCCACTGATGGACAGACATCTCTAAAAAGTTCAACCTGGAGAAGGAAACAATGTGGTCTGAACAGCTGGAGGATGCAGAAGCAACAGGAGCTGATTTACTGATCAAGCCTGACCTCTAGTGGCGTTCATGAAGAAACACAGACAAATGTGTCAAACATGCATTTCTCTACTATATTTATCTGACAGCCATAGATGTTAGTTAGTTTTGAAATGAATATCTGACCTTAAAAAAACGTATGAAATACCCTCTATTTCCCCTCTAAACTTCTCAGATGGTTTCATTTAAATAACAGTATGAGGCCCAAATAGGTCAAATTTCACAAAACGCAAAGATTGGAGAAACATTTTTTTTTTTAAATAATACAAATTTGTATTCTGCCGTCACAATCTAATCTAATCTCATAATAATATATGAAACGCAGGGGCCGATTTTTTTTGCAGCATGAGTACTTTCTATATGTCAAGTACACTTTTACTTCAGTGGGATTTTTTAACACAGGCCTTTTACTTGTAATGGAGTGTTTTTGAATTGGTGTATTGGTAAGAATCTGAATACTTCTTCCACCTCTGCTATTAAGTGACTATTAATGTAATATCAAGACCCAGTATTACTGTATAGGTTTGTGAAATATGATGTAAATACTCATTGGTTTTGTGAAATATTTCCTCATATGTTGGCCTATTTGTGTTTGTTTTGTGGGGAGTCTCTGGTAGAGGGATATATATATATATATATATATATATATATATATATATACTGTATATGGTATATATATATATGTACGGGGTATGCTGTGATTATATCACAGCTAAGGGTCGTTATTTGTGTCAGTCTTTATAGAAGACAATGGCGCGTGAGTTTTCTGCCTTTAAAAGGTGCTAAATGCGAGATTGGGAGCATTTCTATTGCCTCAACATGGTGATGGTGCTAACAGTGAAAACTACAGCAACAGGGTTGACAGAACTAACAGTTAACGTGAGGGGAAACGGGGTGGGTGGGTGGAGGTGCTCTCGCGCCACTGCCGTCGTTATCTGCTGTGCAGTGTGAGGGTCCTAAGCTAGCCAGTGGGGCACGCTCACATGCACTAACATGCACTCAAAGCATGCACGGCTGGCCCGGATATGTCGACAAAGCACAGAGTAGCTCAACTCACACAGAGAGAGAGTGACTTCATTCTCTGCTCAGGTAGACATTACTCCTCTATATCTTTACGTAGACAATAGTTGTTTGCTGCTATATTAATACTCTGGATATCATATAGAGAACCTTTAAAGGACCCATATTGTAAAAAGTGACATTTTCATGGCTTTTATACTATAAAGCAGGTATGAATACTGTGAAAGTATCGAAACGCTTGATCCACAGAGAAATACACACAGCCCGTATTCAGAAACTGAGCTTTTGAAACAAGCCGTCAGGATTTCTGTCCATTTATGATGTCACAAATCTACAAATATTTAGACCATTTCACATTTTTAAATGTAAACATTCTAAATGGGTCCCAGTTTATTTACTGTTGCAGTGTATGTAAACGACAACAGATGACAGGAAATAAACATGGACCCAAGCTTTTGCAATTCTGTTGCAATTCCATTTAAATGCACTAAAACGGAGCGTTTCAGACAGAGGGTAAATACAGGTATATTCAAGCAGACAGTATGAGGAAAATAAAGTTTTTTTTAACATTACAGCATGTAAACATGTTCTAGTAGAAACACAAAATACAAGTATGAACCTGAAAATGAGCACGATATGTCCCCTTTAAGTAAAATGAGACAGGACACGACAAGAACATGTGCAATAGGGGACAAAAAGTACAGTACCCTCTGTGTCTATCTTGTTCTTGCTTGTTTTATTTCCCTTCTTTAACTTCATACCTGTTAATCTCCCTCCCTCCCCCATCTTTCATTTACTGTCTGTCCTCCTCTCCCTCACACTGTACTTCTCACCCTCATGTCATGTTCTCTCTCTCTCTTGAGAATTCTTTTCTCTCCACCCTTCTTTCACAGAGCTGTCAAGACATGCTGAGCAAAGTTGAATTCTCACACAGGCCTGTCCCAGGGTGTGGCTCTCTGGGTGTGTGTGCATGTCATAATTCATGACTCACATCTGTGGATCTACGTGTTGTTTACCAACTATGTTCCTCTATGTGCCTGCATTGGTGTGTGTGTGTTTGTGTTGACAACCGCATAAATTATGAGTCTGAGGACAAACACCGAGACGGGAGGATCATTTGCATTCAGGTTGCAACTGGATTTTCTACCCGACCTCACTGACATACGCAAATAAACAACTCAAACTTGCATATTGATTTGGAAAGTTTCGAAACTAAAGTCAATTTTTTGGTGTTTATATGATAGTTATTTACAGTCAAGCTTTAGAAATCTGATCAACTTTAAAGCAGCAGTAGCCAAGATTGGAGATCAGAGCCGAGCTGGAGCCTTGCCATCTCTGAACAGCTGTCAATCACTCACAAACTCTGATCAAACGGTCAAACTAGGCAGCGCTGATCAGATATGAATCAATATTCTGTTACTGTAATGCCTATTTCCCGTCTCAAATGTTTTCAGAAACATCTTGTAGTGTACTGTTTAGCTGTAAAAAGAGAAAGTTTGTGACTCCAAGCACTCCAAGCACCGCCCACCAGCTGGAGCAAACTTTCTCATTTTACAGCTAAACAGTACACTACAAGATGTTTCTGGAAACATTTTATGTGAGAAATAGGCATAACAGTAACAGAATAGTAATTCATATTTGATCAGGTCACGAGTGATTGACAGCTGCCTCCGTTGAATGAACAGCCAATAGGAACGCTCTCTCTCTAAAAAAAGCCTGAAAACAGAGCCATGAGGACGCTTAATTACAATATGCTATTATTATATATTATATGCTGTTATTACAGAATTTTTGCCCAATGATGCCAAAAATATTCTGCCTACTGCTGCTTTAAAGGGGACATATCATGCTCATTTTCAGGTTCTTACTTGTGTTTTGGGTTTCTACTAGAACATGTTTACCTACTTTAATGTTTAAAAAAACCTTTATTTTCCTCATGCTGTCTGCTTGAATATACCTGCATTTACCCTATGTCTGAAACGCTCCTTTTTAGTACATTTCAATGGAATTGTAACAAAATTGTGTTGCCAAGAATGACTTGGGTCCATGATTACATCCTGTCAGCTGATGTCATTCACATACACTGCAACAGGAAATAAACTGGGACCCATTTAGAATGTTTACGTTTAAAACTTTGAAATGGTCTAAATATTGTAGATTTGTGACATCACAAATGGACAGAGATCCTAACGGCTTGTTTCAAAAGCTCAGTTTCTGAATACGGGCTGTGTGTATTTCTCTGTGGATTAAGCGTTTCGATACTTTCACAGTATTCATATAGAACTTAAACCTGCTTTGTATTATAAAAGCCATGAAAATGTCACTTTTTACAATATGGGACCTTTAAATGGAGACAGGATTCTAATATCTTCCTCCTCAAGCCTCCTGTTCCTCTCTCTCCTTCATCCCTCCCAACACAAACATGGTGAATTGTAAAAATTCATCAGAAAACGTAAACCACTTCAAAAAAAAGGAAACTTTTTATTGCATAAAAATACAGACTACCAAAAATAATCAGTTCATACTACAGCAGAAGAACAGCTTGTGATTTCCAGAAGTGGATGAATGTTAATAAGACATTCTCTATAGTACATTATATACCCATACAGTGACTAATAATGACTGAAAAAGCAGACTTCAAGACACCCGTAAGTCAAAAGCATGTTTTGTTTTTTTTTGCCGGCAGAGTTTCTCCAAGTGTAGACCTGCCTGAACCCGTCCCGATTCTCAATTAAAACTTCTACCAAATGATGAAGTCATTTATGCTGCAATTTGCTGCGTAAATAACTTGAAAAACTCCAAGTCAGATGATAAAAGCACGAGTTGGAGAGACATCAATCATCACATCTCATCAACAGTCATTTAATGATCTTTCCTTAGAACTCTTTCATGTAACAAAATCATACAACTTGGTCTTGTTTGGGCATGAATTTGGTCTTGGCATGAACAAAGATGTCAACTGTTGACTGGGATTGAAGCGTGAGTCAGTAAAACCAGACTGACCAGTTTGATGGAGCATTCAACAACACAACACCGAAGAAGCTAAGGCACAAGTTTTTACACACAGTATGTCAGAAGATTGTACACCTTGGTCTCAGTGTCTCATCAAACCAGCAGATGGTTAGCCAAAGGAGCATTATCAAAACGTATGAAGGCTTTTCAAAAAATACATGATTGATACAACTGTCTGGGACTGAAAAACTCTTAATCTTCCAAGGATAGTCTTCTCTCTGAATACACTCTCTGGATTCTACTACTACCTTCCTACTTTGAGGCAACAAGACATGACAAACAGGAGTTTCTGAGTTTATATCTTTAAGCCAAAATTTTGACACGTTTTCTAAATATGCACAAGGCAGATTAATTATCAAGCTCAACGGAGTGCTACAGGGATGACATATTTTTGTAAGCCAACCAGGAAGTTAGCATCCCTGGACAAAAAGCCAACGGGATTGTTCCATTGGGTTTTGTATTATTGCAGAAAATCAGCTCTGTGGCAAACACATGTTTATGATACTTACATGTTTTGTTCAAGATAATCTCCTCAAATTAACATCACTTTTATGATTTTTGAAGTGTGAATGCAATCGCCAGAAGTAAGAAGCTAACATTAGGCTATAAACCGACTACACCACGGTCGCATGAGCGTGAGCATAAACAGCGAGGCTGTAAAGGAGGACGAGTCGGCGTGATGACGTTTAGTAGTCTCATTTAGACGCTTTTTAGCAACTGCCTTTTTTAAGACACATGAAGGCTTCAAAATTCACGAGTGGGATATTTATTGATGTACTTTATATTGATCTCTTCAGCTTGTGTTAACCACAGACCTTATTTCAGGCATCTAACTAAAAACCCATTGACTTCCAGACGAGGGGAACCAGAAGTGCTAAAAATGCTAACTAATTTCTGGGTTTAAGGACTCATTCCTGGGTTTAAGGACTCATTCCTGGGTTTAAGGACTCATTCCTGGGTTTAAGGACTCATTCCTGTAGCACTCTATGGAACTCATTCATCTAAACTTGCTTCCAGAGAAGGAACAACTGCAACCAAGTCAACCAAACCATCACACGCTGTGTCTACTCATCAAGTGTATTATTAGTACTGTTCAGAACAGATACAAAGACAGCACAGCAAACTCCCAGTTCTACCCCTTTGGTACTAAGTAAATAAGAATACAAAAAACAGCAGATAAGAATTATCAAAAAAATAAAATGCATAAAAAAGGTGCAAACAGGACTGTTAAACTACATCTCCATATGCGTAGACTACATTCAGCTTCTGACTCCAAGCCTTCGCTTCCTTTTTACCTCACACGCAACCACATAGAGAATAAAAGACAGAGTGAAACTTCTTATAACATGGGACAAAAAAACAAATGATGAATCATGATTTATTTTGCATCCTGTGCTAACGTTAGGTCTGAATTGCTCCTCTACCAACGTTGATCTAAAATAACTAGTCAGGCTAAAAGCTATGCCTTCCTCATAATTCCATCCCTTAGGTTAAGTGCACTTGGGTGATCTTGCATTGAGAGTTACTGGTAAAAAGTACAGGTAAAATGAGGAATATGTCTCACTCAAATGCAGAATGTGAAAAAAACACCATGGTAAGAAAGCATTATTTTATGATGCTGGCTTAATCTAAAATAGAGGTCTGTACATTAAAGCAGATGCGACATCCAATCACAGTCCACTTCCAGCGAGAATCCCCCCCCATTGCTTCCGACGTCGCTCTTGGATGGTATAGAGGAGGAGTTTTCCACTGCCGAACCAAATGAAACTGAACTGAGCCATCGTGGATCTTTGGTGGAATGGTACAGTGTAAAAATGTTCAACGGCCAGCACAGATCCAGCTCAGAGTGGAAGGTGGGACTGTCTGGAACTGGGTGGGTGTGGCAGGTTTAGTCTTTTAAGCGGAGGAGTAGATGTATTTGGTCTTGGCCAGGCCGGTCAGCTCATCCTCGTAGCGCGGCAGGCAGCAGAAGAGGACGGCGCAGCCGATGCAGAGGATGGTGGCACCCCAGCCGAAGCCGTAGGCCCAGGTGTAGTAGTAGTGGCCCTCGAAGATCAGCTCGTTGAACATGACGGGGTAGATGATCAGAGCGATGAACTGGAGAACCACTGCAGGGAGACAAAGAGAGGTGAAGTCAGACACTGACACCGATAACAGGGTGTGAAAAAATACCTCCACACGAGTCTGTGAGAGTTACATCAACATATTGACATGGAGTTGAGTCAGTGTTGGCAGACGGTGATCAGATGGTTGCCTATCACGACAATTCTGGAGAAAGGTGTGACACTGATTTGTCCTGTGATGCACTCTGTTGCTGTGACAGTTACGCTTTTGAGCTAAAGGCAGGGCAGACAGTGAGTCAGGTGTGACACAACAACCCAACACAAACTGTTCTATTAATCACTACTGGATCAGTATCGGGCCAATACTGAGCCAAATAGCTGGATCGGGTATCGGTGACAATGGGAACGATCTACTCAATTCAATTCTATGTTTATATACTATATACATTATACACTGGAATATTAATTCCTGTTTAAGTTTTGACCAATTTGTTGCTACAATAAAAAGGTTTACACTAGAACTGTAACTCCTGCTCCTGCTCCCTGGTGTACGATTTATTATTTTAATAATAAAGAAAGTAAATATCTGTGTAATTATTTGTTGCATTTTGTTTTACAAAGTTTGGAAAGTGATGTTTAAGTCGAGCCTGATGTCGTCTTACACATAAAATAATGATCCCTTAATGATAATCTTGAGGTCAGAGGTCAAGGGACCCCTTTTTAAAATGGTCATGCCAGTTTTCCTCGCCAAAAGTTTGCGTAAATTTGGCGTGTTATTAAGCCTCCGTCTCGACAAGCTAGTATGACGTGGTTGATACCGATGGATTCCTTAGGTCTTTCTAGTTTCATATAATGCCAGTAAATGATGCCACTCTCTTTCAAATTTAGCCCGCTACAACCTCCGAAAGAGGTTCATTAAAAATCGATACAGTATCGCACCACATTATATCGCAATAATCATGTGCATCGATATTTTCTCACACCCCTAGTGTTGTGGCACTTTGTGGAAAAATGTTGGCAGTGCACTTTCATCACATTAATAAGCACAAAGTGACCATCGGATGATATCAATAAGTGTTGTACAATGATCTAGGATGATTCCTACGATCCAATAATTGTTGTGCTGGTGAGATGAAAGTACTACGGAGGGACACTGTAAGCGTGTACTTCTAATCCTATTATTATTTCTGATCTGCTTTTTCTTCCAAGACTCTGACTGATACATGAGTCATTTTGTGCCACCTGTCGGAGCCGAGTGCCAAATGTCTCTGTAGCTACAGCAATATGAAAGCCGATGCAAACCACATTCAACTCCCTCCGGCACATTGAAAACAGACATCGCAGTATCACCTGTACCTGTGACTATGTCTGGCTGTGCCCCGTGTTCTCAGACTCTCTGTGGGGTGACTCAGTCAGAGTTCTAAACCAGCTGTTGCCATGGTCACACCCAAACCTCGCCTTTCCCTTTCTGCTTCATCCACTCCCTTTGTCTCATACTCCTCCTCCTTTCTACGTCAAACCTTCACATGTCATAGTCAAACCTTCACACATCATCGTGTTCACCCGTTTCCTTTGGGAATAAGGTTGGGTTTCTTATATTACTTATGACGTATCCTTTCTAAAGAAATCTTAACTTAGTCATTTTGCGGCTTCCTCTTTCATTCCTCTGTTCTCACACATTCTAGTGAGAACAGAGCTTCAAATTCAAATTTAATGAACATCTGTATTTCTTTTCAGCTGGACCATGATCACATCAGCATTAGATTTGACAGAAAACTACCTACCACATGGTAAAAAATAAAATAAAATAAAAAATAAATTGTAATCTCAATGGCTAGGTTCCGAAAATCACGAAATAGTACAAAAATCCTAAAATTCTTACTTGACACTCAGTATCAGAACTCATACCTTTTTGGTTACAATCAAAATGTCGATGTAGCAACAATAACTGAAACTCTTAATTAGAGAACATTTCAGAAAATAGTCTGTTTACTTGTTATTGCAATATATTATTGCAGCAAATGTCCCTGCTGTTGGACTAATAAAAGATTATCTTATCTCTCATCTTATCTTATTTAATCAGATATTTACTGATTCAAATCATTATTATGTCGATTTTAGACCGTTTTATTTCGGCAAACTTCCTGCTTGTGTTTGGAAAACATAAAACAGATTTGAGAACTTTCGCTTCTTCTGTTCAATGTCATTGCACACATTGTACAACGACATTTGCAGTAGTTAAGGTAAGAGACGGTAGTAAAAAGAAGTGGCATATCAATAAAAGAATAAATGGCGAGTGCACTCTCTAAAGATATTATTGCACGTATACAGTTATTGCACATTACTCAGGTTTTCAGATCTCTGCTACCACCACAATGCAACTGAGGTGAAACTAATCTGTTTTGTGTGGCTCAAAACATTTGAAATGTATTTTTGAAGAATTCAACAACAACACGTGTGTCTAGAAACATCGTCCCGACCGCTCAGTGTGACCCCCTGACCTTGCTGTGAAGGGACTATGAACGGACAAACCAAACACTGGCTCTACAGAGAGCTATTCACGTTTTAATGTTTCCTGAAGGCCACCGTAGTTCTCTGAAACGCTTGTGAAACTGCGTTAACGTGAGCCGCAGAGTGCAAAACCGTGGCACCGCCAGTTGCCGTCTGACTTCTCCTAAAGTAGTGTTGTTATGGCAAGGATGGCCTCTGAAGGGCGTTACCACGGTTTTGTACTCGGCGGCTCACGTTACTGCAGTCTTGGAAAGGGAATAGTGAGCGGAGGGGTATTTAGTTGGTTGCAATCTGCAACCACACCACTAGATGCCACCAAATCCTACACACTGTACCTTTAATACCACTAGTGTTACGTGAGAATTTCTTTTTGTTTTTTTTGTGATTTAGTTAGACTGACCATTATATTTAATACAAACCCTACAAAACCTGTACACATGCAAGCTAAACATGCTCTGAGGATGGAATATCAGTACCGGTAAAACCTGAGGCGTCTTTATCAGTTTCAGTTCATCTTTATGTAGTAAAGGGCTAATTTCATTTTCTAACCAAGTACAATTGAAACAGGGTGATTTTGGTTATTCTTCTCATCTGACTCGGCTTCACACATCTCTCCTCATACTTGCTGAAATGTAGAATGTTTACATGCGTGTTCGTGTGTGTTAGTATCTTACCAACGATGATCAGCAGGACTCCTATGAGGGGCAGCAGAGTGATGTTGACCTGGCAGCACAGAGCCACGCAGGAGATGATGAAGGCGATGATGAGGATGAGGAGGCCAATGATCATCAGAGCAGCTACAGCCTGGGCCCAAGCTGGATTATCAACACAAACAAGCATACTGATTAGTTACATGCTGGCAAACGGAAATATACAGTACTCACAGAAACCGAAACAAGTTGTGACTTTTTTTTTGGAATTTAGGAATTGAGCGGACATAGACTTTTATAGTTTCATTTTCTGTAATAAAAATGTTCATATGTTCATCCCCTGGGTGCTTTGAGGACTTTTTTGTTTGTTTTTCAGGTTGTATTTTTATGTACAGTTAATATTAATTTCCTTAAAAGAGAATATTAACTCCACCACTTCTGAAACCAAACCTACGCCCTTGTGCAGAAGCCCAGAATTACATTATATTTTATGTATGATGCAACTGTCAAAATGTCTGTCTGACTAGTACATAGGTTGTTGGTGAATTTACGTACAGCATGCAGTTTTTTAAGCTTTGTTTCTGGAACTAAATGAGTCATCTGTTGTGTCTCTCTCTCACCACCAGCAGCATGAACTCTTGACGGCACATTCCACAAGGTTATTGAGGTTCAAGCTGATATGAAGAGAGGGAGAGAGAGAGGGACGCAAGCTGTCTACTTGCTACACACACCACCACCACACCCTTAACAACACTTTCCCTCGCACTCTGTTCAGGCGTTCTGCAGACATGGCCTCGGTAATTACAGGAACTTGTTATGCCGATACGGTCTGAAAAAGGCAACTCCCGTGGTTGTTCTGCAGATCTTTGGGCCTCAACTGATGTCAACATGGCTGCCGGTTTCTCATTTTACAGCTAAACCATGCACTACAAGATGATTCTGAGAACATTTGAGGAGAGAAATAGGCATTACAGTAACAGAATATTGATTCATGTTTGATCAGCGCTGCCTAGTTTGACTGTTTGGTCGGAGTTCATGAGTGATTGACAGCTGCTCAGAGACGGCAAGGCTCCAGATCGGCTTTGATTGGTTGTTTTCCTCCGGTCTGTGAAATCCTCCAGATGCCATTAGGAGCACCGGAGGACACAGAGGAGCATGATTTTTTTCAGATTACCTGTCTCATGCACTACTGTCAGGATATAGTGACCGTTTATAAAATCTTATTTGCTCCAATCTGCTGACTCCAGCTTTAAGCTTCATATAAACATGCAGGTCAGATTTCATCATAAAAACTGATGTTAACACTAATGCAGATAATCCTCACATTTCTTTTTTTTAAATATGGTAAGACTACAGCCAAGCCCGCTGTGTGCATTTTCAACATGCAGTTACACCCAATACTCTGTTATTGGATCGGCCAACACCCTAAATTATTAACACATCGTGTGTGTTCGTGTGTGTGTGTGTGTGTGTGTGTGTGCTCAGGTCTTGCCCTACCTGTCTAAGCCTGAGGTATTTCTCTCATCAAGCACACACTGACGCACACCAGACCGGTTCAACTGGTTTCATTTTCTTCCCCCATGTAGACGTAGAAAGTAAAACCTACTGAATGCTGCCATGATATCGCATGGTTACTCTACGATTCTGTGTATTGTCTTAAGAATTAGACTATAACAAAACACAAATGAATAATATCCTCAGAGCAGAGTAAACTCAGGCAAAGTCGTGCAACAATACGCAAATATCCTCCAGAATTTGAAAAACTGCTGCTTCCATCATGGTCTGTCTTAGTTAAATTATCCCTCTTCAAGATCAGATTGTCCATCAACACAACACGTAAACTATATCAGTCTTTAAATCCGGAAAAAATAGTGTCTTCGCCCAATAGATTGAAGAATCTATAGGGAACAATGTTTGGCCTCCGTGGCTACCTGCATGTGGCCATGTGAGCGGTTGGATCACTTCTACTGTAAGACACTCTACAGATGAGCCCAGGGTTGGTTTTCAAGTTAAAAATGTGCACATAAATGGGCAAAACAAAGACAGGGAGGAGCTCTACTTGTTGCCTTCATATATAATATACTTACAGTATATGTAATGGTACTTTATTATTATATCATTGCATCGTGTTGTGCTCTCATTCCTGTGTGTTTGATTCGGTTTTAGCAGCGGAATGTTCACATGTTACTTCATATACATGGTGACGAGGTCCGGGTGTGTGCCTGAGCCTGTCCCGATCACTCATACTTAATGCAATCCAGCTGTTCCAACATCTGCTTTCCTCTTCTGATCCAAATTGAAGAGATAAGGCTGCACCCTTTCACGTTTAAACCGGAACATGTCCTAATCTGCAGCTCTACTGAAAGGCTCGTATGAATTGTACAAATGCAAACACACACACACACCGACTCTCCCACGTACGTTGCATAAAGCCTCAGCCAGGACAAATGTGTTTGTTTTACAGGGTTTTTTTTAGAAACCTTCAGCCCTGGTCTTATAGTCAAGAACAATATTCATCAAACCTCTTAGAAAAAGGCTTTCACACAGCAGCAGGGATCACCTCGACACCCTGCGCTCTCCTTGAAAGAATTCTTTTAATGTTAGACCCGCCGAGCCAGCAGCTCTGGGTGGAGGAACACAGTTCCAATGGTTTAATTCAGACTTTGCTTTTTTTTTTGGGGGGGGGGGGGAGGGGGGAATCAAACCACTTCAGTTTACAATCCTGTGACTGGAAGTCAGCGGTAAAGAGTGAGTGATGTTCATTCATATAGGAGTGGGCGATATGGTTAAAACCTCCTATGATGGTATCCAGTAGTTTTCCTGGTTAATTGATTAGACGATCGACAGAAATTGAAATCGGCAATTATATTAATAATCCATTATTCATTTTAAGTATTTTTTTAGGCCCTCAAATGTGAGGATTTGCTACTTTTTTTGTAATACATGACGGTAAACTCAACATCTTTGGATATTGGACTGAAGGTCAGATAATAAAAGGAATCGGAAGACACTTTGACATTTTCTAGATGAAACGATTAATTGAGAAAAGTAACTGGCAGATTAGTTGATAATGATAATAATGGTTAGTTGAAGCCATGGCCATGCCAGTATGACATGGTTGGTACCGATGGATTCCTTAAGTTTTGTAGCTTCATATGATACCAGTATCTTCACTCTGGCTTTAAAACGGAGCCCGCTACAACCTAAAAATCACAAGTTGCGTTAATGCGTTAAAAAAATGAGTGGTGTTAAAACTAATTTGCGTTAACGCGTAATTATCACGTTAACTTTGACAGCCCTAATATCAATATATTGTGGGATATGGTACATTTTCAGGAAATTCTATTGAAAGGATAAAATACATAGAATGTATGTTTTCGGCTAATCCAACAATTTAAATCAAGGTGTTTCACTGCGTTTATGCAAAAAATCATACACAAATCAAATCTTGCTATAAAGCTGTTTGATATTTTATTGGTATGTATCTTGATTTCGCCCTTCCCTTGAGCAATGATTCATTTTATACCAGTGATTATCTACGTTACATACTATTTGCCAATGACGCATTCCATGTCACAGCATGAAAACATGTTTATTCCTGTAGCTCCTTTGATTCCAGCTTCCCCATGGATACAGGGAGTCCGTTTGGTCCAGTGCCAATATTCACTACGTCCTACATCCGCACACATCGACTCTACTGCTCATGTTTGTTTCCTCAGTTTTCAGTTCACCGACAAATTCCCACAAGTATTTAGACCAGAGCTGTGACTCAAGAATGCTCATGATCCTCAGGGCGAAAAATGTATCTGAGATACAGCCAGCAGTGATCTGGCAGCTGTGATCGTCTTTTCTTTAACCACTTCAGTCCCGCTGAGACCCGGCCACAACAGCAGCAGTGGACAGTTCAGACTCAGAGAGAACAAAACTACTCGATCTGAAACTTCAGATGAGACCAGAAGAAAAGGCCTGAAAATACTTTTTACATTATGGGAATCAAATAAAAACATTTGTGTTTTAGCCTCTTTAGTTCCTACTCAATAATCGTCTGTTCCGCTGCTGTCACTGAGCCAAGAGGGAGGGAAGAAAGTGAAGGTCTGGACTTCTTAAATGTCTTGTTTTGTCTGACAAACTGTCCAAATCCCCTCAAAATTCAATTTGCTATCATGCACACCAAGGAAAGCAGAAATTCTTCCATCTGAGAACCCGGAACCTCAAATCTTTGCTGTTTTTGTTTGAAAATGTTTCTTTCGATCAAGCCAGAGCCCAGTGCTGGCAACTCTTTTCCGATGAAATTAGCTAGCAGCACCAGCTCCAAAAGTCCCTAAATCTAGAGAGAAAGTCGCCAAGTCAGCAACACTGAGAGTCCGTCCCTTCAGGCCTCCCTCCAAAGCCACTCCCTCAAAATGATCATGACACTCCCCAAAAATCATCTATGAACGCAAACAACGAACACGGCAGCTTGTGGAGACTCCACTGACGCGCAATGAGGGCCGAATGAAATGATTGGACAGGCGTACTACAGTCCTGCGACAGCAACAGATAACGGATTTTTTTGTCTTTTTTTTTGTCAGAGCATTTGATTTATTGATTGCTGTCGGGATGTAATGTTTTACAAAATGTTTTTGAATAACATTAATTAAACCTAGCTTTAATTAACTCATCGTTGCATTCTATTTGAACGTTTTGGCTAAAGGCCATAGCACACCGATGTGCTTATCTTGGGTTCTCCATTTATTTTTGTATTTCATTCCATGTCGCTATGTAAATGTAACTTTATATACTAGGGCTGTCAAAGTTAACGCGATAAGAACACGTTAACACAAATTCATTTTGATGCCACTAATTTTTTTATCGCATTTACGCAACTTGCGATTTTTGTTGATAAGAGTGTTAAATACTAGAAAAATCTCCCTTTAGGTACATTCTGAACAGATAAAAAACGTGTGATTAATATAGTGATCAACTATGGACATATATACATTTATAATGAATATGCGATTACCTTAGTGAGTAGATGTGTTTTGCAATGTCAACACAATATTTCAGTTGATTTTTCATATACAATGTCTCCTCCATAATGGATGTAAATGGGGAAAAGGTAGATACAAATTTGGTCAAACAAAAAAACAACTTTGCACCATATCAGATAATTGATCTAATAATTGATGGGCTTGGCTCCCTTCACTCACAGTCACACCTTGAGGTGGGGATTTGACAGGTTAACACTCAGGTTATGTAGTAATGACTTAAAACAATGCAAACTTTCCAGCAGCCATAACTAGCAACCCTAAAAGGTTCAGGAATCGTTAGAGCTCTGATAGAAGCATGCATACCATTGCTTATGCCTCAGGAAACATGTACAGTATATGCCTTTTGCAGATCACAATATGGAGCTACGTGCCATTAGCTTCTCTAGCCGACCTCCACAGAGTCTGATAAGAGCAACAATACAGTCTTTGTTGTGGGAGTGTGGGAGTAGAATAACACAAATACAACCTGAGGAGGAGGAGAGGGTGAGAGAACACAAGTATGCTCTGTTCACAGTTATTCTTCAATGTAATTTCAGTGTGTGTGTGTGTGCGTCAGTGAGTTCATGAATCTTCGTTTGAACCTCTACACTGAAGGAAAATCTCATTAACAGGTTGTGTTAACAGGTCTGACAGGCAGACATCCTGAGATCTGCTTCTCATCCGTTTTTTCAGGAGTGTAGGTCACAAACTATTTTAAATATTCTAACGTGAGCCTCAGGTGTTTTAAAATGTTTGCCATCAGGAAACCGATACTCTCCTAAAGACTGCCTTACATAGACACCTCATATGTTTTATTGTATGCACTGCATAGACAGTGTACAGTTATCAGAGTTGAATAGTCACTTCTGTTACTATTGTACATATTTCACCTATAGTAATCATTGGTCATGAAGCAGCTTATAGAAGCCGTCTCACTGGGACTACTAACTGAGACTCAAACTTCAGCAAAAATTTAAGCTTTGCTAGTTTTATTTATTTTTACACCTTATAAAACTTCAGGGAGATATTGTTTATTTATTTATTTATTTTAATTTTCAATTAACTTTATAAGAAGCTGGGAGCTCCCTGCACTTTTTGTTTTCAGATAATGTTGAAAAGTTCTCTTTTAATTAAATATACTTTAAAGGTCCCATATTGTAAAAAGTGAGATTTTCAGGTCTTTTATATTATAAAGCAGGTTTAAGTGCTATATAAATACTGTTAAACTACCAAAACGCTCAATATACGGAGAAATACACACAGCTTGTATTCAGAAATTGTGCGTTTGAAACAAGCCGTTAGGATTTCTGTCCATTTGTGATGTCAGACATATACAATATTTAGACCATTACACGGTTTTTAAACGTAAACATTCTAAATGTGTCCCAGTTTATTTCCTGTTGCAGTGTACGTAAATAACATCAGTAGACAGGAAGTAAGCATGGACCCAAACTGTTGCCTAGCAATGCAATTCCGTTGCAATTCTGTTGAAATGCACTAAAACGGAGTGTTTCAGACCGAGCGTGAATACAGGTATATTCAGGCAGACAGTGTGTTTTGAACATTACAGCATGTAAACATGTTCTAGTAGAAACACAATATACAAGTATGAACCTGAAAATGAGCACGATATGGGACCTTTAAGGCATTTCAACAAAGTTTTGTGTTGAAGTTTGTGTTATCCCCATTTTTGACACCAAGATTTTCATTCTCACTGCAAATGTGTATCGGTTCAAAATATGGGTTATCGGTCTCCTTGATTACTAATAAATCGGTATCGTTATCAAATTCTGCAAAAAACACATCGGTCGATCTCTAATTGTTAGTGGTATTAGAAGTAGTTGTTGTAGTAGTAGCAGTACTGTAATAATGCGGTATTGGTGTCAACGGGGTAAATCATAAGTAGTTGTACTAGCATACATGTTTCTGTAGAAACAATAGTTGAGCGAGTGAGTGAGTGAACGCAGCTCTGCTGGCTGGGAATGCAGTGCCACTGTCACAGGTTCATAAGATTTTATCCAGGGTGTTTGTTATTGAATCATTCTGATAGGACATTGCCGGGTCTGCAGCTCAGAAAAACCACTATGTGTATTAAAATTAGATTACAGAAGAAATCGTGAAGGGGAATTTCCTGGCAGTGGGTTTTAGAAGAGGCCACAGAGCTGCTAGGATTGTAATCTGTTCTATAGGAGCACTTTTAGACTTTTAAACTGAAAGTACTTTGCCAGGTACAGACAGGTGTCACATCAAAACATTCTCCTTTACTTGCATGGTGTGAGGACATTAATGATAAGATTACAGTCAAGGATTGATCTGCTCGAATGCTCAAACACAATCTAGAATTACCCGTTTTAAACTACTCCAATATAAATGGATAATAAGACTGCATACAGGTTTATTCTACACTCTTGCGAAATGTACACTGATGATTATGGGAAAAAACTAGGGCTGTCTCCAATACCACTTTCTGGGCTTTGAAGCTTCAGTGAGAAATATTCAAATGGTATTGGAAGCTTCGCAGAGCAGCGTGGTGCGGCATGCTGACATGTTCTTCTGTCTGTCTGTCAGACAAACAGCGATATCCGTCTGAGAATAAGTAATAATAATAATTAGTGTTGAATATGAATAATGAATAATGTTTCATGGGCTATTATGGGATTTAAACATTATTATTATATACTTATATATATCTAAAAAAAATAAAAACAAATAAAAAAAACAAAGCATTCGATTAGCAACGGTCGAAGCTTCCAAGCATTCGGGTCAGCCCGAGAAAATACTCTACCTTTGAGAAACTATGGCGATCTTTGATGGAGTTTCTAGAGGGGGAGATCTCTGCAGGAGCCTTGAATATTTGCTGATATCATAATTTATGTGCATTATATTTTTTTCCAATGATTTCCTTATATTTACAAAGGTTGCTTTTTTTTTAATCACTTTTGTACTTAGTAAAGCTTGTTGTATCGCTCTGTCAAAACATAGAATTAGATAGTGAATTTCCTTAAAGGTCCTATATTGTAAAAAGTGAGATTTTCATGTCCTTTATATTATAAAGCAGGTTTAAGTGCTTTAAAAATACTGTTAAACTATCAAAACGCTCAATATACAGAGAAACACACACAGCCCGTATTCAGAAATTGTGTGTTTGAAACAAGCCATCAGGATTTCTGTCCATTTATGATGTCACAAATATAGAATATTTAGACCATTACACGGTTTGAAACGTAAACATTTTACAGGAAGTAAACACAGACCCAAACTGTTGCCTAGCAACGCAATTCCGTTGAAATGCACTAAAACAGAGCGTTTCAGACAGAGGGTGAATACAGGTATATTCAAGCAGACAGTATGAGGAAAATAAAGTGTTTTTTTTAACATCGCAGCATGTAAACATGTTCTAGTAGAAACACAAAATACAAATATGAACCTGAAAATGAGCAGGATGTGGAACCTTTAAGTGCGCCTTCGCTGTTTGTTTGTTGAAATACTGGAGTTATGTTGAAAACTCAATAAATACACTTAAAAAAAACATTATATTTAATTGTCTTTTTCCACCTATGGCTCTTGCTGCATAGTATGAGGGGTTTGAAGGTTTCTTCTAGTTTTTCCTTGTTGGAACTATTGATGTAGAGCCCATTGAAACACTTTATGTGATATTGGTGCTATTCAAAATAAGAAATATTTCTTCTGGCATTCAAAATCAACTATATGAGAAGAGGCTGTAGGGCTTTTATAGCTCCAGCACCTGCATGAAACCTCCCTACTTCCTCCTGTATTTGTCCAGCCAGCCAAGCTGGGTGGGAATGATACAAAGCGAGTGAATCATGGAGCAAAGTTCAGTCTGCCTGACAGAGAGAGAGAGTAGTAGGCCTCAGCCCTCTTCCTCCTCCTCCTCTCATGGAGTTTGTGCCTGTAGTCAGACTCAGAGGTCGAGTCCTTCAACTCTCACTATATGAATGTTGAATGTGACACCTCAGCGACACAGAATCACCTCTCTATCTCTATTAACTCTCTCTATGTCATCCACTCCTGGTCTTTAGTGGTCTAGGAGGACCTCTTTGAGACCGTGTTTCATGTGTAGACGGTAAAAACACTAAAGACACTTACAGAACTCCATGAGCGACTTGCAGTCCCAGTGCTCGTTCCTGCCTCGGCACTGCTCCCACATGCTGGCGTAGTGAGACTTGGCGTCCTCGTCCTCGACCCATCCCGACGTGGCCGCGATGGCGATAATGTCAAAAATAATGGCGAAGAGCAGCAGCAGGGGCACGATCCACCTGCACCGGGGGTAGGCGATTCCACAGCGAAACATGACCGACGAGAGGAGCGTGTAGACGGGCTGGAGAAAGAGAGGAGGACGAGCTGGGTGTGTGTGTGTGTGAGCGGTGCGGTGCGTCCGGTTATATACAGTCCTCCTGGAGACTTTGCGCACAGAGAGAGAGAGTCTGTCAGTAGGTGTGGTGAGTGGAGAGAGAGAGAGACAGAGAGAGCCCCACCCGAGTGTGTCATGCAACCTGTTCTGGGATGTGAAGGGTTGGGCTAATGTGTGTTCTTCAGAAGCTGGATCAGGCCCAGCCCCACTCACTGTGTCATATTACACCGTGGGGGAGCCTGTTCAACCTGAATCCTGATTCCTAGGAAAGATTTTTAATGACAGTAAACTTGGTGATTTTCTGATGTTGTGGATTACAACAGGTAGCTATGGACTGGTCAGTGAGTGGGCAGGGTGTGAGAGGACAAGTTAAAAAAAAAAGAGGAGAAATGAGAAAGATGGTGAGATGATGCTTTAGCCACAAGATGGCAGCCCAGCTCACTGTAACAAGGAGACCTATAATAGCAGTTATAGAGAGAGAAAACACACAGTCACTGTATTTCCCCAGTTCTCTCTTTACAATAACGAAATAAAGACCCATTATATATACAGTATATATACATTTTTTTATATATTTTTCACCATATAAATCTGAGATACTGATTTGTGCTTGCCGAGGTTCAATACACACATGGCTTGTTCCTTTAGATCCTGTGGTGCAAGAAACTGTAATAAATTCTAATTCAAAATGTACCTTAAAGGTCCCATATTGTAAAATTATTATAAAGCAGGTTTAAGTGCTATATAAATACTGTTAAACTTTCAAAACGCTCAATATACAGAGAAATATACACAGCCCGTATTCAGAAATTGTGCTTTGAAACAAGCTGTCAGGATTTCTGTCCTTTTGTGATGTCACAAATGTACAATATTTAGACCATTACAGGGTTTAAGACATAAACATTCTAAATGTGTCCCAGTTTATTTCCTGCTGCAGTGTATGTAAATAACATCAGCTGACAGGAAGTAAACATGGACCCAAACTGTTGCCTAGAAACACAATTCCGTTGCAATTCCGTTGAAATACACTAAAGTGTTTCAGACAGAGGGTGAATACAGGAATATTCCTCCTGCATGTCTTTGGACTGCGGGAGGAAACCAGAGAAAACCCACGCTAACAAAGGGAGAACATGTAAGTTCCACACAGAAGGGCCCCAAGCCAGGTGTGAACCTGTGACCCTCTTGCTGTGAGACAAATTTGTTTATATATTTTTTTTATTTCTTAAAGGTGCAGTGTGTAGGGATTTGGCAGCATCTAGCGGTGAGGTTGCAGATTGCAACCAAAGAGTATAGAAGCAGAGAGGCAAAACTTTTTTTGACAACAGCCGCTGCTGCCATTTTGGACTGAAAATGCCAAGGACACCATGGCCATGGAAGTATAAAGAGTCTGTAAATCAGAGGATCTTTTTTTTCTTTTATGGGTAAATCAATTTCCCAGTATGAACACTTAAATAGCCCTCATTTAAATCATTATGTCCTAAAAGTTGTACAATTAACTAATAGCCGAGTAGTTATAATAGTATATAGTAGTCATAATAGTATGCACATTTATAATATTGTTCAACACAGGCTATTTTGGTACAGACATTGAATATGACAATAGAATAGAAATGATTTAGTTTTACTTATTTTTGTAGGGCACTTTGTAGGCGGATGTTTTACTGGCGTCCGGTTGTCAGTCCAAAATGGCTGCTGATGTTGCAATGGAACGAACAATTGACTTTCACTTCTTAGCAATATACATTCTTTGTTGCAACCATAGACTGTATATAAAGATGGAAGACATGGCAGCCCCCTAAAAGTGAAGCCAAAACATCTCCATCGCCCCCTGGTGGCTGGCTGCAGTATAGGTTATAAATCCCACCTCTTCCTTGTTAGTGGATGGGACATGGGCCAAACTAAAAAGTCATGTCAAATAATTTTTTTCCCAAAAGCTGGTTTCTGTCATTTTAGGAAGTTCTTATCTTTCTGATTCAAGTGTTCATTTTTCTGATAAGTTTGGTTTTAATAGTTATTTGATTCTATAAAAAGGGGGG
This sequence comes from Sebastiscus tertius, assembly GCA_916701665.1. Lineage (NCBI taxonomy): Eukaryota > Metazoa > Chordata > Actinopteri > Perciformes > Sebastidae > Sebastiscus > Sebastiscus tertius. The sequence goes on along the minus strand of CAKAOH010040290.1, from coordinate 12,027 downwards.
CTGAGACGTCATGATTGACAGCTGTGAGTCTCTCTTGCTGCGGCCGTGCTTGGCACCGCTGCTCAACGATCACTACTGCGCAGACTCCGGCTCCAAATGACGTCACAATCTCAAGATGGCAGCTCCCGTAGCTGGGATATTTTGGCTTCACTTCTGTACAGTGGGAGGAAGTGGAGACGTGTCGTTCGTCTATATATACAGTTTATTATTGCAACCAACTGAAACTTCTCCCATGTGCCAAGAGTGAAGGAGAACTACGTTTGCCAACGCGAAAACGTGAAAATGTGAAAATGAGAATGGCCCTCTCTAGAGCCAGTATGTGGTTTGTCCGTTCTGGGCTACTGTAGAAACATAGTGGTCAGCTCCGTGAAGAGGACCCACTCCCTATATGTAGATATAAGCGGCTCATTCTAAGCTAATGAAAACACGATTCTTATTTTCAGGTGATTGTACACTAACGAAAACATTCTAGTATTATATTCCATTTCTGCCAATAGATCCCCCTAAATGTTACACAACGTTTATTGATGCATATTATGATGAGGGCACCTAGAGATCAATGCTGTCTTCACATTGAGGACCACAATGGAAACAAGTCTTAACATTTTGTGTGAATAAACTAAACTGAAAAAGAAAGCAACACAAAATTAAACGCAAAACCTGAATAATCTTTTGCACACACTTAACACCATACTTCAATCCACTTAAACACCTGAAGCAGATTCTGGTGTTTGCGCTTTCTACCACCGTCAAAACACCAAATGAGGGGAAATCTTTTTGTCAGAATGGTTGGAGAAGATCTAGTGCTTCATAACGCTGAATAACAAGTCTCATGACACGTTGGTGATTTTACTGGGATAAAGGGGACACTTTCTGATTCACAGCTTTAAGCTCTTCTATATTTGAGTAAAAAATGATGCAATATCTCAAACACAAACTGTAAGAGCCCGCGGAGTCTGTCACTGAGTCAAGAAAAAAAACTGTCACCAGATGACATCATCAATTCTGGTGTTAATATTTTGATGTCCACAGTGGGGAGACAGTAGTCTGTGTTTGTAGATGCACACGATTCAAATAGCATGAATTTGTTTTGATGTGGATTTTTATTTTACTATAGCTGGTACTGTGTTACTACATGTAAGGTGAGCCCTTGTTTTAGGCTTTAAGTGCAAACCTGCTCCCATCATTTATTCTTTGAAAGAGGAGAATAGAGATTGACTATCTGTGTTTTTGTCTGTGTACATAAGCACCCGATTTAACTGTCATCAGGCCATTAGACCAATAGACGATATCTGTGGCTTTAAGCACCATAGATGTGGGTCAGTAGGGGCCTACTATGTTGTAAAAGTAAAAGTGAAAGCGAAACATGTTCTAACCGGTTGTAAAACTGCATGAAACGTTACGTTTTTAACACAAACAAAAAGGCTTCTTTAGGTTTAGGCAACAAAACTGCAACTTCTTTAGGTTTAGGCAATGAAACCACTTAGTTAAGTTTAGGGAAAATCATTGTGTTTTCGCTTAAAATGACTATGTTTCAAAAGTGAAAGTGAAACTTAACGCTTGTGAACACAAAGACAACTACATGTTGTTGGTTTCACATGAGATGCAAACCCCCGTCTCCTGGGTGAAAGCCCTGTTTTGTGTCCCATCCATCGCCCCCGACCTCCACCTGATATGTAGTATCACACTGTCTATACTACAGCGCCTGACTTCTGCTTCTGCTCCTGTCATAATTATTAAGGTCGCTAGAAGTCGTGTTCTTTTATACCTTCTTTTGGTGATGTACCATGTGAATAGATGATAAAACCTACTAGTGGGTGTAGTAGGCCCCTATTGACCCACATCTATGGGGCTTATAGCGACTGATAATGCCTATTTAATAGCCTGATGACGGATCGGCTGACATGAGCAACAATACAGGTTGAGTAAATAAATGCTACTGTAAAATAATACAAGATATGCCACAGAAAAACGAATCATAAAGAGATTGAGATCCACTGCTTGTGTAAAAGTGATATTCTAAGGACATATTTTTGAAATAATGAGAAATACATATGAGACAACTGACAATGGTATGGATTGTTTTATTTGGGCAGTGTCAGGACAAGATACATTAACATATAACAATGACTGTATAATGTTGTCATGGCAACTTAAGATCCTTTTGCTTTCTAGAGTGATGAGAGAGAGGCAAAAAAGCACAAACACAACATTCATCTAGCAGTTCTCCTAAAGATCTTTGCATGCATGGCGTCACTCCCGGTGAGTGAGCGCCCTTCAACGAGTGACATACAGCTTTATAAAATAGTAAAAAGACAACCGTGAAAAAATCTGCCCATATCCTGTCACCCACAGACCCCCAACTTCCTTCACTATCTGAGTGTTATACCCCTTTCACACCGAGGACTCAACCAGGGTTGAACCAAGGTTGGTTGTGTGTATGAAAGGGTTAACCTGCGTTGACTGACTCGGCTTCGTGACCCAGGTCGAGAGGTGGGCCAGACCAGGGTCTGACCAGGGTCGATTTCAATGTGAATGGCACGGACCAGGGTCGCCAACGTGACGTAACTGTCACAGGTCGCCGTGGCTCATAAACAAACGGTGCGACGGCACCGTGTAAGCCGACCACCTCACGGTACCGCCAGCTGTACGCACATCTGTTTTTAAAGCTTGTTTGCACAGTTTCTATTTGAAACATTACCTTTTTTTAACTTTATTCAATTTTAACTTAACTTAAGTTTTCCAAATAAACCTGCTAAAAGATCCATCTGTCGCCTGTCCCATCCGTTATAAAGTAACAAACCCAGTTCCAGTTCATTTCATGACGTTATCGAACAATTGGCAAACTAAAAGAAATATAAACTCATTTAATTACATTTGGATAAGCTCTTACATTATCCAACAGTTGCCACATTTCGAACTGAAAAACTAATAGCCCTGCTATATGAAGCAAATCTTTGCTGGGATAGTGGAGTGAGTGAAATATACATTTCAGTCTTCAGAAGTTTCTAATTCTTTTGTAAATGTAGCCTATATTATCATATTAGATAACACAATGTAGTCTAATATGATAAATGGGTAGCCTACTGTAGATAGACAGAGGGAAAAGGTTCATGAGTGCTGATTGATAAATACTGTAAATCTGTATGTTGTCTGTATGTGTTTGCATACATTACAGCTCCACGTAACATACAACATAATTACACACATTACAAAGCTAAAAATGCAGTGTGTACTATATTTACTATATTTTTTATATTTATATTTACCTTTTGACCTGTGAATAGCATGTCTCCGTTTTTAAAAGGGCCACAAAAGGCTCCAGGGGTGACGTTAACCAGGAAGTTAGCATCACTCTGGGTTCCCTTGATAAAAAGCAAATGGGATTTTTTCCATTGGGTTTTGGATTATTGCAGAAAAATAAGCTCTGTGGCAAACAAACGTTTATGATACTTACAGGTTTTTTTCAGCAAATTAATCTTCACAACTGAACACCACTTTTATGAGTTTTGAAGTGTAAATGTAATCGGCAGAAGTAAAAAGCTAATGTTAGGCTATAAACGAACTACACCACGGTCGTATGAACGCGAGTAAACACAACGAGGCTGTAAAGGAGGACGAGTCGGCGTGATGATGTTTAGTAGTCTCATTTAGCCACTTGTTAGCTTTTTTAAGACACATTAAGGCTTCAATATTCACGAGTGGGGGATTTACTGATGTATTTTAAGTTGTAGAACAAAACGTTAAAATCTCTTCAGCTTGTGTTAACCACAGAGCTTATTTCAGGCATCTAACTAAAAACCCATTGACTTTCAGTCGAGGGGAACCAGAAGTGCAAAAATGCTGTCTCATTTCTGGGTTTAAGGACTCTTTTAGGGTTTTAGATTTTAGGATTCATGTAGCACTCTGTTATCCAAAAGGTACAAAATAACAATATCAATCAAAGTTCAAAACATTTTCCCATTCAAATTAAAAGAAAATCTCAGAATTCCTTTTCCAGTGTTGATATAGTGGTTTTAGAATGTTTTCACATATAGTCTTAACTTCCTGTCCGGGTTAAGAAAGGGAAATAGCTTTCCCTCGAGCTCACATCTAGACACTTCACATCTAGTACATCTCTCTCTGTCTTCCTGTTGATCCCGGTCCTCACTTCTGTTCAACAAGACGCCTGGCGTTGCACCGTTAGAAATCTATCCAGTCCTTACTTAAACAGTAGCCTGGCTTCTGTAGGTGCTGGCACAAGTGATACTTTGGGACTACATTTGTTCATTATGCTGACACTCTTAGTAATATGCATTATCTGTATGCATATGATATTTCTAGTTTTTCCTTATCCGAGGCGAGGGTCGAAAAGGTCAGAAGGTGTTGTATGCTGTTCAGATTGTAAAGCCCCCTGACGCAAATGTGTGATTTGTGGTATTGAGCTGTATAAATAAAACTGACTTGACTTGACCTTTTTCCTGTTCTGCTCTGCTTCCTTCTTCTCCTCTGTGTCCCCGGCTTGCTGTTTGCCTGATGTCTATTAATTTCAATGTCAAGTTACAATCTGAACAATAAGGCCTCTTTATAGCCCAGCATGTTCTCGCACACAAAAGTATTGAATAAATGGTGGTGTTTTTAACTGAGTCGACCGAGGTCAGCTCCAGAGGGACTGACATGTCAATGAGGTGAAGTATGAGCTTCGAAGTCAGATGCTCTACTCGCAACAGTGTTAATTATTCACAGCCGCTTGATCCCACAAAGTTAAAGGGGAACTACGCGCATTTTCAAAATTCATCAATGTTGTTCCTATGGTCTAAGACAGTCCAAAAAAACATTAGTAAACATGAACAACTCTCTCCCAGGTCCAAAAACTAGAGTGCTAAAACTCAAACTTGTGATGTCATTGGGTATAAAGTGAGGAACTGCTCCATAGACAATGAATAGGGAGAGATGTTCTAGATCACATGTGTCAAAATCAGGGCCTGCGGGCCGGATCTTGCCCAGCACCTCATTTTATGTGGCCCACGAGAGCTTGCGAAGGATATATTTGCTTATCATACAATTCTATGCCACTTTACAGAAGTACGGTGTCCATAAACTACATGTCCCACAATGCATCTCGATTTTGTTACCTGCGCACCAAAGCGTCTCAATATCAGCCGTTTCCAGCAGCGACACTCTTGCAGAGTGATGTGGTCGCCAAAAGGTCGCCAAAATGTGCCATAAATTGTACAATAGTTGTACACTTGAATGTCTGCTTGCAATAATTTTTCCTAGACTTCTGCTTTCAGAGCTAGTTATTAATTAAATTATGACTAAAACCAATAATAATCGAATGTAATAATGTAATATGACAAAGAGTAGATATATTTATATAGTCTTACAGTTACAACCGGCCCTTTGAGGGCAACCATAATTCTGATGTGGATGAAATTGAGTTTGACACCCCTGTTCTAGAGGACACTGAGAGCACCCAGGGGAATGATCTGAGTATATGGGTACATTTTCTGTTTCACAACTGACAACTCTACAATAGAATAAACCTCATTTGGGTATAAAAAAGAAAACAAACTCTCTGTGGGTCCATAAAATCAGTCTCCCATTCATTGTCTATGGAGCAGCTCCAGACTTTATACCCTATAACATCACAAGTTTAAGTTTTAGCAATCTAGTTTTTGGATATTTGGGAGAGAGCTGTTCATGTTTACTAATATGGACTGTCTTAGACCATATAACATGTATGAATTTTGAAAATGGCCGTAGTTCCCCTTTAAAGTCCCAGTGAAACGGAAGTTAGAGCGTCTTTAGTCTCTGTCTCAGCGCTGCTCCGGTCGCCCCGGTCGTCTCTACTGCGGGAGTTCTGGCATATAACAACCAACCTGTACAGGTTCAGTATGACCACCAGGAAGTTCTTGATGGCGAAGAACACCAGCATCTGGTGGAAGACTTCGAAGTAGGTCATGACGGTGAGCCTGACCACCAGGAAAGGCCCGTCATGGATGAACAAGGCCTCCACAATGCTCCACATGTCCGTGCTGTGTTTAGTTAAGAGGGACACCTCCTGGACTCTCTGCTCACTCTCACTGTCTGGCTTGGAGTTCACCACTTTTTAAAATAAAAGGACAAAAAAACAGGACGTAAGACACAAAAGGAACAATCTGTTGTTTCCATTTTTTTTTGTTGTTGTTTTAACCTAGTAGTTTTAGTAGCCTAACCAGGGACAGGGGTTGCAAATTAGCTCCAGCTACATGCCCTAGGTCTATACACATTACATCTGTTGCACTGCTTCGACATTTACATGCACATTAATATTCCACTATTAATCCAAATTTGATATGGACTGCATATCCTGTCTGGATATTCTGAATCAGGCCTTATTCCGAATGGAGCATTTATCGAATAAGACGTGGGATATGACGATATTATTCAGGTTATATGAGCATTCCTTGGACATGTATACAGCGCATTCAGAATATGCGTCTCAATTGGGGTTTTTATAGCAGTTTGCTACACAAGACTTTTTGTCTGTTAGCGTCCAGCTCTGTGCGTTGTACACAAACCAACTAGCCAACAGTTTACGGAGATGCACGTCCAAAAGAAAAGCCCACATTTCTGGTTGGAAGGAAGAACACACCTACTGTTAAACATTATGACAGACTTGGATATCAACAGGTTTTTGGATATGCACAAATATCACAACTCCGACCTTTTCAAGAAGGTGGTTGAAGGAATGAAAGAGGGAGGCTGTGTTCGCACGGTCCAACAAGTCTGCTACCGGTTGCGTTCATCAGAGTATGCACGGCTGCATGTAAACAGGAATATTAGTGGAATATTCATTTTCATTAGCCATGTAAACAGCTTAGTGGGAATGTTGTCTTTTTCGGAATGAGGACAAAAAACAGAATATTTTGTGCATGTAAACATAGTCAGTGTTTATCTGTATTATCACTGTTAAATAAATTATATCATGGAGTCCTTGAAATTTCCATTTAAAGGTCCTATATTATAAAAAGTGACATTTTCATGGCTTTTATACTATAAAGCAGGTTTAAATTCTATATAAATACTGTGAAAGTATTGAAACACTTAATCCACAGAGAAATACACACAGCCCGTATTCAGAAACTGAGTCATTGAAACAAGCCATCAGGATTTCTGTCCATTTGTGATGTCACAAATCTACAAATATTTAGACCATTTCATAGTTTTAAATGTAAATATTCTAAGTGGGTCCTGGTTTATTTCCTGTTGCAGTGTATGTGAATGACATCAGCTGACAGGAAGTAAACATGGACCCAAGCTGTTGCCTAGCAACGTAATTGCAATTCCATCAAAATGTACTAAAACGCAGTGTTTCAGACAGAGGGTGAATACAGCTATATCCAAGCAGACAGTATGAGGAAAATAAAGGCTTTTTTTAAACATTACAGCATGTAAACATGTTCTAGTAGAAACACAAAATACAAGTAGGAACCTGAAAATGAGCACGATGTGGGACCTTTAAGTGAATTTCATTTCCAGTTTGGAGTTTGGAGATATGCTGTGACTTCTGATTGTGGGATACAACGGAAAGATACTAAAAGGACCTTGTGGTGTTTCCACGGTCAAGAGGGAACTTTGAATCTAAGTTTTTAAGTCAGTATGGCTTAGAAGTCCTCAGAAAAAATGGAAATTTCAACATATACAATTCCATGACAACTGGACTCCCTCAGCTGATGAAGATCATGATCGAAAGTTTCAGAGCAACTACTAAATGGACCCAGCTTTTTTCAACTGCTGCTTCCAAGTTATTACAGTACTGTAGCCTACTTTGCAAGAGCAAGTCGCATCTGTTACAAGGTGAAACCAAAAGTCCCATGAAAAAGTGATAAATTGTGTGAGAGTGGAACAAAAGACAGATGTTGCAGCAGAGAAGAGGCAGCTGGTGTGTCTCCCGCCACACATTTCACACTCAGCTGACACTCCGGAAAGGATACTAGTTTTAGTTTGGGTTCACTGGCTGAGTCGGGGTGCGAGGGGTGAGGAACAGCGGTCAGAGAACAGTACAAACAAATGAACAACAATGCAATCAAATGAAGCATCACGTCCTTATGGGTTATGGTTAGCATTAGTGTGCCTCGCAGAGATAAAAAAAAAAGTTGCATCTACCTTAATTAATCACTGATTTAATGCACCACCCGGCGAGCGTGCTAAATAAAACAAATTAAACACGCCCACACACTGTTTTGAGTGATGCTCGTTCATGTCTATGTAGAGCGAGCACAAGCGCGAGCAACAGGACGCTGACTTTCGTTGACTTAACGGCCACAAGTGTCGCTGTTAACAACACATTTCTGATTCTTACAAACAGTCCCTTTAATAATGCTTGTTGCACCCACCGTGGTGTCCACATTATTGTTGTCATGTTTGTTTAATGAGTTGTTTCCTCTTTCCTGGTTCATTGTAGTGAGGCTACACTGAGGAAGGTGGATGTATATTTAGAATTGATGATCATTCATACACAGAGGCAGCTACCGTCTATAGAAATGGAAATTATTGTTGGTTTGCACATAACCATGTTGCTGATGTTGTTCCACTAGTGTATACATTGACAATTAATGTAAATTATTTTTTAAAGCAGCAACGTTTACTCAGAATACATTTTAACTGATTTACTTTTTACTTTACTTTTATTTAATTTTTTTTAAAGTATTTTTACTTTTAGTTCTTGTACTTTTCCCATCCCTTTATAAATATATTTTTGCACAATACTTTTGCTTTAACATGAGCAAAATGTCTTTAAATTAACAGTACTTGAGTACATTATTCTACTACACTTTCCATACCTGATGAACGCATACTTGCCAACCTTGAGACCTCAAAAAATTGAGTTTCAGGGGCTTTGTTTCCTGCATTCCGGTGACTTTTAAAGAATGAAAATAACAAAATAAAAAGTACACTGCAACAGCACTTTTATGTTAAATAGGGCTACTTTTAATTTTACTTAATTCTCAGGAAAGAAAACTGAATCATTCTCCCCTCTGGCGTGAACTTGTGTGAATCTCTGGTATAAACTAATATTCATCATTCATTCATTTTTTGCTCCTGCTTGAGTATTTCTTTCTCTTAGTGTTCTCCATTTCTCTCTCCATCTCTCACTCAGTGAAGGTCCTTTCAGACACAATGCGACAACAGCACCACTGCACTCTGAAACACGTTATTTCCAACGGCTAGCGCCATGCCACTGTGATGCTGTGATGTGTGGAGCGTCTCTCTTTCTCTATGGCTTACAGACGTTGTGCAGCGGCAGAAACCTTCGCAACCTTATTGTTGCTAAACATACTGATGACATTGGTTACAGACACATTTCTAAACTTCTTTATTCCAGTGAATACTGTTGGGGCCATAATCCGGGAGTGGAAAGAACATCATTTCACCATAAACTGACCACGACCAGGTGCTCTTCACAAGATTTCTGATAGAGGAGTGAAAAGAATTATCAGAAGAGTTGTCCGAGAGCCAAGGACCACTTGTGGAGAGCTTCAGAAAGACCTGGAATTAGCAGGTACAATTGTTTCAAAGAAATCAATAAGTAATGCACTCAACCGCCATGGCCTGTATGCACGCTCACCACGCAAGACTCCATTGCTGAAGAAAGAGCATGTTGAAGCTCGTTTAAAGTTTGCTGCACAACATTTGGACAAGCCTGTGAAATACTGGGAGAATATAGTCTGGTCAAATGAGAGCAAAATTGAACTCTTTGGATGCCATAATACACACCATGTTTGGTGGACAAATGGCACTGCACATCACCCTAAAAACACCATACCAACAGTGAAGTCTGGAGGTGGGAACATCATGGTGTGGGGCTGCTTTTCAGCATACGGTACTGGCAAACTTCACATAATTGAAGGACAGATGAATGGAAAAATGTACCGAGACATTCTTGATAAAAATCTGCTGCCATCTACCAGGATGATGAAGATGAAACGAGGGTGGACATTTCAGCAAGACAATGATCCCAAACACACAGCCAAGGAAACTCTCAATTGGTTTCAGAGAAAGAAAATAAAGCTGCTAGAATGGCCCAGCCAATCACCTGACTTGAATCCACTTGAAAATCTATGGAAAGAACTGAAGATCAGAGTTCATAGAAGAGGCCCATGGAACCTTCAAGATTTGAAGACTGTTTGTGTGGAAGAATGGGCCAAAATCAGCCCTGAGCAATGCATACGACTAGTTTCTCCATACAGGAGGCGTCTTGAAGCTGTCATTACCAACAAAGGCTTTTGTACAAAGCATTAAATAAATATCAGTAAGCGTGTTCAATACTTTTTCCCTGTGTCATTTCACATTATTACACATAACTTTATTTCTGAACTTATTTGTTTTGTTTTCTTTGTATGTATGGATTACTTGGGTTGTTACCAACATCTGGTGAAAATTTCATGTCAATAGCACTTTTGGAAATATATTTACTGAGAAAATTGGTGACGTGTTCAATACTTATTTTACCCGCTGTATGTCAACACTTTCTGTGTTTACACGGCATTCAAACATACTAGACACGACTGCTCTAACACTATAGCAAAAAGACAAACCCACATGAGTGGATACAAACTGGACACACTGAAGGAAAAGCAGCTTCATCTGAGCACTGGGCGTTCAAGTTCTAAATGCTCTAAATGCATTATGACGGTAAAGCTACACATGAAAGTATCACTGTCAAGAATGTCAACATCCATTTGTAAATTATTAAATGTTGGGATATGAATAATTGAGATCATGAATGGGGGTGTTGTCTTTAACGAGAACAAAGCTGCGCTGTTTCTAATGGCATTATAATGTTCTTTCTTTCTTTCTTTCTTTCTTTATTTCTCTCTTTCTTTCTTTCTTTCTTTCTTTCTTTCTTTCTTTCTTTCATGAAACACTATCCTTGTTCCCTCAGACATGAGCAGGCGGGTTTACATTCTTTTCTGTGCTCGGTGTAATAAGTTTCAGAAAGACATCTGCTGTTGGGCCTTGCCTGATAATGGCCTCCTCTTATCAGCCAAGTTGAGAACCAGACACTTTGTTAGTCCGAATCTATTTATGTAATGAATAAGTGAGACTGGATTTCCTCCTAAAGACTGTCAACATTTACAAGAACTCCTTCAGTACACCCTTCCTGGTAGTGATTTATTTTTCTGTTTAAGTCTGTTTTTAGAAGATATGTCTGAGAGTAGGGACATTACCACAGCTCGGGAAGGGAAAACAGATTTCTGGGTTAATAATTTCATCAAGCTGGAGATAGAGGAGCCAAACTACTTTTCACTGTTTACTTACAGCACTGGCCCGGACGCTGCTGACATAACACATTGTTTGGATTGTCCCACGCTGGGAAGAGGTTATGTACAACAACACACGGCTGTAACTGCTTAATAGGCACCAACGTTATTGGTTTAAGACACAAACACACACTGACCGGCCAGATGTAGAGGGAACTGCAGCATGCTCCACGTCCATACAGCTAAGATGATGTAGACCAGCTGAGGGCTTTTATCTCTGGAAAAGACACAGAGTCAGAGTCAGTCCTGTGAGTTTCAATACATGTCAATGGAAAGTTGCTTATTTCCGTGATATAAAGTCATAATTTGGGCACGCAGATTAGATAAAAGTAAGATTATTTAATAGTGCTTGAGTTCTACACCTTTGTGTCTATCGTTTATACTAGGGCTGTCAATCGATTCAAATACTTAATTACAATTCATCACATGATTGTCCATAGTTAAAGGGAATGTTTGTAACTTTGTAAATTTGTAAATGTAGCGGGTCGGCACACATGCGCGCTCGCGTATGCGCGCTCGCGTATGCCGGGAGCCTCGTCTCCTCTGCCTGCTCGCCTTCACTCAGACAGAGCGCGTGTTCTCGCGTACTCGCGTACTCGCTCCACCTCTAGACGTGAACGTGCGCTCACTCCACACTGCAGAAGAGTTAGTTTAGCTCTGAGAATATCTAGTGAATGTTCAGTGGATGTTTGTGCAGAAATAACTGCTGCAGCTCCTCCAGAGAGAAACGTTACCGTCT
>CAKAOH010040289.1:0-46503 GCA_916701665.1 Sebastiscus tertius | reverse complement strand
TATATATGTATATATATATATACATATATACACACATATATATATATGTATATATATATATATGTATATATATATATATACACACACACACACACACATATATATATATATTGGGGCTGTCAATCGATAAAATTATTTAATCGCTATTTATCGCATTATTGTCCGATTAATCACACATTTTTTATCTGTATATGTATATAAATGTATATTAAAGGGAGATTTGTCAAGTATGAGTGTCCAAATATGCTGCTTTATGCAACTTTATGTATATATTTATTATTGGAAATTAATTATTAACACAAAACAATGACAAATATTGTCCAGAGACCCTCACAGGTACTGCATTTAGCATAGAAAATATGCTCAAATCATAACATGGCAAACTCAACAGCTGTCAGTGTGTCAGTGTGCTGACTTGACTATGACTTGCCCCAAACTGCATGTGATCATCATAAAGTGTGCATGTCTGTAAAGGAGAGACTCGTGGGTACCCATAGAACCCATTTTCATTCACATATCTTGAAGTCAGAGGTCAAGGGACCCCTTTGAAAATGGCCATGCCAGTTTTTCCTCACCGAAATTTAGTGTAAGTTTAGAGCATTATTTAGCCTTCTTTGTTTTTTTCGTTTCATAAGATACCATTATCTCCACTCTAGCTTTAAAACTGAGCTCTACAATCTAAAAATCGCACGTTGCGTTTATATGTTAAAGAAATTAGTGGTGTTAAAACGAATTTGAGTTTTAGACAGCAATCAACATAATGTAAAGTGTGTGTCATTTTTACAAAGGCACTGTGGTACTTGAACCAATGGTTTCATTGTTTTGTAGAAAAGCCTTCTTTAACGGCAGAAGGCAGTCAGGACGAGCCCGGCAGTGCAATAAATGGGTGCAGCCCGCAGCAGGACACTGCTGAGACCGAGGTGTCCTCTTCAGTCAGTCAGGACGTGTCCGGCAGTGCAATAAACGGGTGCAGCCCGCAGCAGGACACTGCTGAGGCCGAGTTGTCCCCTTCAGTCAGTCCGAGGTGTCCTCTTCAGTCAGTCCACAGTCCACAGATTGAACTTTACGCAGCTGTGGTGGACAGACCAACCAACCAGAGCAGAGGGACCTGCAGCCCAGACAGTGTGTTCAGAGACCCAGAGGTCATCTATGACGACGTGCCTGCTGAGAATCTACAGCACCCAGTGGAAGGTAAGTCTCCAAGCAGTTTAAAGCTCCATCGTTTTTTTACATTATAGAAGTCCAAACAGGAGTGATCAGAGTGTAACTCTTCCACAACCATGCAGTATTTAACACTGGACTACACACTTTTGATAGACTGACTAAAACAATAGAGGCTTAAAGGTTCTCTGTACAGAATTCAGAGATTATCTATAATTGAGAGATTGCCTCCATATGGCTCACAACATGGCGAAGGCTGCGTGGTGCGAACAGCACAAGTGCAAACAACGGCAACACTGCTGACAGAGCTAGTCGTTTCACACCGAGCATGAATTTTTGTCTGAAAAATTCGCACAGAAATTTATAAAAACAGATTATGTGGGTTCTTATGAATGCTTGCACACACCTGCGGAACATTTGTGGAAAATAATCTTATGGCCATTGATTTCAGTGGATTTCTGTCTTCGGGAATATATGTTTGACCAATGAAATCCTTTGGTGAGTGGGTACGAACTTCCAGGAAAAAATTGCTTTTAAACCTTATCGGTGTCATCCCCGTCTCACGTAGTTCTGTCCTTTTTCTGGATGCCAAATGTCACTTTCCAAAACGTGCAGTAAAGTTTCAGCAAAGCCTTTTTTTGTTATTTTTTTGTTATGTCAGTCTTATCTCCGGTGTCACAATAAAAGTATGCAGAGTCATATTTGTGTAAAGCCCTGTAATATTACTTTACCCTGCAGTCAACATGGTTCTTTGGCTTCTAACGTCGTATTTGCCGATTCCAAATCCTTCAGCTTGTCAACAAAAGCAGGGGTGGAGGCCCTGTAGTAAATTTGTATTTAAGACAGGGGCGCCGATTCGCAAAAATACCAATTCTTGCATTATGTTGCTTTAAGAAACATAACAATTATTAACTCTATTATATGAAACTACACAGTATGTATTGTTCATCTGTTGGCTTTCTACATATAGATGTTGATGACATCTATGAAGACATCCAGAGACCAGATCACCGTGGCTCCAACAGCTGGAGCTCCAGTGAGTTTGAGAGTTACGATGAGATGTCTGACGGCGACACTGTTCCTCCAGCCCGCAGCAGTAGCAAGGTAACTCATATAGAGATTGTCTTTTCAATGTGAATAATAAGATTAAGAATAATATTTCTCTGGTGTCTGGCAGGAAAACCCCAGTCCACAAAAATACCATGAGTAATGCTTCCTTTTGTCCATATTTTGCATTTAGTAGAGTTGTGTAATTGTTCACTGGTAGTTAACATTTATCATATGTATACATCATGTGAGTCGTCACATTACATCATATGTTGAAGATTTTATGCCTGTTGTGAAACATTATGTTGAAGAGGGTTGTGTCATTTCAGTGCCACAAACAGGATGTCTGCTCAATAAGTAGTTTTGTTTTTCTCATCATGATAGCAGTATAATTTACCTTCGCCCAATACTCATTTTTACTGAATATGATGTAAATCAATGGCACCTTCCCTTAACTAGCTCTCGTCCTGCAGATTTTAACACAGACTTGTTGTTGTAGCACTATCCATAGTAAGTTTACTGCTTCCCAAACAGTCCAATGTTAGCTCTGTTTTTGGTCTCCACCAACGCCTGAGAAACATATGTCTCTTTAGCTGCTAAACACTGACTACGTGTACATGCACAAAATATTCCGAAAAGTTAATATTGCTACTAAGCTGTTTACATGGCTAATGAAAATTGATTTTCCACTAATATTCCCTTTTACATGCAGCCGTAAAAATATGATTTTTTTTCAGAGTTTCCCATCAGTGGCGGACTTGTTTGACCGTACGATCTCAGCCTCCGTCTTTCATTCTTTCAGCGACCTTTTTGAAAAGGTCATCATTGAGATATCAAAAAAACCTCTTGATATTCATGTCTTTCATAATATTTAAAAGTAGGTGTGTTTCTCCTTGCGACCAGAAATGTGGGCTTTTCTTTTGGGCATACATCTCTTCCCCAGCCTTGCAAACTGTTGGATGGATAGTTGGTTTGTGTACAACGCACAGAGCTGGCTGTTAACAAACCCCAATTTCCGAAAGCGCTGTATATACCTGTCCACAGAATGCAGCTAAAACCTGATTAATATCGGCATATCACACGTTTTAATCGGAAAGAGGTCCATTTGGAGCGAATTCAGAATATCCAAAAGGAATATGCTGACCCATTTCAAATTCAGAATATTGTCATATTCATAATGATAGTGGAATATTGCGAATGTTACGTGCATGTAAACGTATTCAATGAGAGGAACTGCAGAGTTGGTGATGAGTCTCTGCATGTTCGGCACTACAACAACGACTCCTTTCATAGTCATTCGACCTAATGTTGATATAGAAGAATATGGATTAATGCAGCTTTAAGATCAGGTGAGGTTTCTAGCTGGATCTCCAGTTGAGCACTGTTTTTTTTAACATTGACACTGTTGAATATGAAACTGAATGTTGTGACGAAACAGTCAATCTGTGGGTAGGAACCTTAAAAAGTCTATATCGGTCCTACCCAAAAATCACCTTGGCGAAGAATAGCCTCAACTACTTTATAAATAACGTACAGTGTGAATGAAACCTGGTTTGATGAAAAGAGGAAGTGAGTTATTTCTGGCAGTCCCTCGCTTTGTCAGCACTTCTGTGTTCTGCTTCTGTCACTATGTCTTACTCCTGCGTTGGACTTTCCCCGCTCAGCTCCTGTGTCAGTGTTTTGAAAAGGACACAGTGTAACTTGAGTGAGCTTTCAGTTTGGAGGTGTTATAAAAAGGAGTTTATCAGCTAGAGGACGTCACACAATGTCTTGGATAAGATGGAAGCTTTGATGAGAGTTTTTAAGGAGAAATAACTTGTCTGAATGTAAGAGATATATGAGGTACGTGTCTTGTCTTCTATGGCTATAAGTGAATAATAACATTAACAAGAGCTGAATCACAATACTCTTTGAGTACAGTTGAAGTCTGGAAAACACCTACCTAAAAGTTGAGCAGAGTCTTGTTGACTTTTAATTTCATTAGATCTGACCTGATTTTAAATCATTTATACTACATAGGCACAGTTCTTGTGTGGCTGTGAATTCTTTAGACAGCATTGGA
This sequence comes from Sebastiscus tertius, assembly GCA_916701665.1. NCBI lineage: Eukaryota > Metazoa > Chordata > Actinopteri > Perciformes > Sebastidae > Sebastiscus > Sebastiscus tertius. Next base: position 42,233 of record CAKAOH010040289.1, on the reverse strand, counting down.
CATAAATGCATTTAGAGAAGTTTGGCCATCAGCCTGTGGTGTATAAGTAGGCACAATAGACCGGGGTTGAGTTTAGAGCTCAAGGAGAGGGGATGCTGCTTTCTTTAGTGTGATGGTTGCAGGTGTGTTTAGATTGTATTAGTTTTTAATGGGTTTGAACAGGCTGTATCAGTTCTCAACAGACATTTGTTAATTAGATATTTTCTGGCAGTTTTTAGACAGATTGGAAACACTTTTAATGGATAATATAGTGCACTTTAATACAAGCTGGAACATGTATGGTAGAATTTGTGTTGTTCATTTTAGTCAGGTTTGATATTATATATTATTTACAGAAGGGCTCATTTGCAGATCCCTTGTATGTTGCACATTGTAATTGTTTATATTTCTGCACAAGGTAGTGTCTGAACTGAAGCAAATTCACTGCTGGTCAAAAGTAGCTTAGTTTGCCTGGCTTAAGAGAGCATATATGTGATTCTCTATATCCAGACCATTGATATACACCTTGGACAGGTTGCCAGACTATCACAGGTCTGACACATAGATGCAGACAACCATTCACGCTCACATTCACACCTACGGGACATTTAGAGTCAACAATTAACCTAACCTGCATGTCTTTGGACTGTGGGAGGAAGCACTCGGAGAAAACCCACGCTAACACGGGGAAAACATGCAAACTTCCTCAGTTGAGATCAGTTGAGGAAATAGCACCGCCCACCAGCCAGAGCATAGCCAATAGGAACGCTCTCTCTCTCTAAAATGACCTGTGATTGGTCAAAGTCTCCTGTGACGGGCTAGATTTTCTGAAGCCTGAAAATAGAGCCATGAGGAGGTGCAGAAGTCTAGTTTTCTCTCAGAACACTTGAATTACAATATGCTCAAAGGTTATTATGGAATTCCTGCCCAATGATGCCAACATTTAAACATTCAGTAATAGTTCTCCATAGTAACCAATCAGATGTAAATGCATAAGCCCTGATCCTATGTCCCAGGCTTCAACTGTAAACATGCAACAGCATGTCACTGCATACAACAAGGTCACTGAATTGTCTTAAATGTCTTACAGAGAAGGAGTTATTGTCACAAAAGGTCAGCATTGAAGTCTCTCATAACTTATACACCATAACAATTCAATTTTATTCAATATTCCAAAATATTGCCACTCATCTGCAATTTGACCTCAGGCACATTTCTTTTGGTGTGAATCTCTATGTGAATCTCTATATGTCAGCCTTGTGATAGTCTGTCCAGGGTGTACCCTGCCTTGGCCCAATGTCAGCTGGATCGGCTCCTTTTTTCCAATGGAGCCCTGGCCAAGACAGTCAGCAGCAAGAACACAACGTTGCAGATAGAGACACAAACAGAGACAACAATACAGTTCACAAACACTAAAAGCACTAACATTTGCATTAAAGGAGAACTATCTAAAGACAAATAGGGGACAAAAAGGAACTTTTCTGGGAGTCAGCTGTACAACAAGGGAAGCTAAAAACATTGGCATGCCATAGAGTCTGCTTCTAAAGCCTTCATTTTACATTTAAATATGTTTAATGATACCAGCTCCGGACAGGGAGTCATCAATCAAGATGCCAAGGTATTTGTAGGCCTTGACAACCTCTATCTCCTTTCCATCCACAGTGAGCACCGCAGGAACATTTTGTGACCTACACTTTGCGTTGGAAAACAACACAAGTTTGGTCTTATCTGCATTTAAAACAAGTTTCAGCTCATGCAGTGTACTTTGCACAACAACAAAAGTGTTTTGTAGATACTCAACAGCCTGTATAAGAGATACTGCCCAGCAGTATACCATGAAAGTTTAGTGTAAGAGGTTGAGATGTAAGCAAACATTATGATATTTAACTGAACTCCTGGCCTCAGTATATGATGCTACTTTTGTTTTTCTTCTGGTGTGTTAATCTTGAACTCTGCTGTCTGGTGTTGGGACTACCAGCTGCCTGCAGATGTGCTGAGGCTGAAAGAGCGTTGTGCCGTCACCAGGAAGGAGTTGGCGGTGCGTCTCGGAACACCTCATGTTAGCCACATCAAACAGAGCTGTGACACTAAGGTAGGACTCTGGCTGAAACTGATCACTTCTAATGTTTCTCTTCAGTCCTCCTCCTCTTTTTCTGCTGGCCCTTTTAAAACCTGGGATTAACCAACAAAGCAATGCAATACAAATGAGGGCTGATAAGTCAAACGGGATCATTTAACTTTTTAACAAATTGTTACATGTTTGTATCAGATTTGATAATCTGCCATAACACATATACATCTGTTTCTCCCATTGTGTTTTCCAGGTGCAGCAGTTGATGAAAGCAGCGAGGAGTGGCACCAAGGACGGTCTAGAAAAGACAAAGTTAGCCATGTTTCGCAAAGTGTCATTCCTGCAGAGAAAAGATTCCACAGGTGCAGAAACTGGAACTGGGATTAACAAATTCAACTAATCTGTTCAGTTTGTGGAAATCTGCTTTATCGTTCCGTTTAGCAGCAAGAATGTAAAATATCTCAGTTTCTTCTTGTGCATACATAACAGTGTGCAGACATGTAGAACCAGTCCTGACCAGGCAAATGAACAGTGGCAGACAGGCATAACCATGGATAAAAGGATTTACGGGCACAAAAACAGCATATCAAGAGACAGACCTGAGAACCCACAAAAACTGGACAAAAAACGTTTCCACCAACAAAGAATAATGTCAATGCTTTTAATGAAAAAGCTGCTGTTGAGTAGTATTTACTTCTCTGGATTAAGATGTCTTGCAAAATATATATATTGTTCAGGTGTGGTGCACAGGCTGCATGTAAACGAGGTCACAATTAACACAACAGGGATGGAAACTGCAATTATAAATATCTGTGACAAAGCTACCAGAACAGATTCACCTGTTTTTCTTTCTCGGCGTGCATAAAGTGCTTGTGTTTGATTTTGCAGGTGAGGGAAAGGATGATGCAGGTTACATGGATGTGTCTGTGTGTGAGTTAAAGCACCCTCCACCACAACTCTGCCCCATGCCAGAGGGGCTCAGCAGCCAGCAGGTGTGTATGTACACTTGTGCTTGTGCACTTGTGTATCAAAATGATCAGACGATCTTGGAAGGCCAGCTTTTGTTTATCTATGCAGATCTATTTAGTGCTGTGGAAATTATTATAACACATTATACTGACTTTACCATGTGAGCCGTTACAGTGCAGGTGATTCTATGTTTTATTTTTTTTTTTTACCAGGCCTTTTATTAGTGACTTTGTTTGTGTTGACCTTAGCAATTATTTGAGGCACAGTCATTATTTTAATATCAGCTTTTATTATTTTAATTTACAGGATGCAATGTGGTATATTGGGATAACCCCTAAATGGTTTCTCATTGCCTCCTTCAGGTTGTCAGACGTCTCATCCTCAGCTCCATCGTGCAGAGTGAGAGCAGCTACCTGGACTCTCTCAAGAGAATCCTCCAGGTGAGTCACATCTCTCCTCACGGTACCACTGCATGTGCACCCGATTCGACTGTTATCAGACCATTAAATATGTGTTATCAGTCAATATAAGCACCGCAGATGTGGGTCATTAGGGGCCTACTAAGCCTACTATATTGTAAGAGTAGTGAAACTTAAAAGCAACACATTCTAGCATGTTGTAAAACTGAATGAAACGTGACGTTTTGAAGAAAAACAAAAAGGCTTCTTTAGGTTTAGGCAATAAAACAACAACTTTAGGTTTAAACAACAAGACTACAAATTCTTTAGGTTTAAGCGACAAAGTTACAACTTCACTTCTTTAGGTTTAGGTAAAAAAACAGGTTTAGGCAATAAAACTACAAGTTGTAGTTGGATTGCCTAAACTATAACTTCACTTCTTTAGGTTTAGGCAACAAAACTACAATTTCTTTAGGTTTAGGCAAAAAAACCAACAACTGTTAAGTTTAGGGAAAAACATTGTGATTTGGGTTAAAATAACTACGAACATAAAGTCAACTACACGTTATTGGTTTCACACGGGATGCAAACTCTGGTCTCGGGTGAAAAACCTGTGTTTTGTTTGCTCCTGTCATAATTACTACGGTCGCTAGAGGTCACTGTCATATTCTTTTATACCTTCTTTCGGTGATCTACCATGTGAATAGATGATAAAACCTACTAGTGGGTGTAGTAGGCTCCTATTGACCCACATCTATGGGTATACAGTGAGTGATAATGTCTATTTATTAGCCTGACAACAGTCTAATCGGCTGGCATGTCAGTGTGGAGGGGCTTTGTTTCTATGGGAGAAAGTAAGAATGGAACCAATTTAAAGGACTGTGAGTCCAGCTGTTTCTGGTTTGTGTTCACTGTTCACTGCGGAGAACATTTTAACAACACCAGAGCATCAGTGATGATGGAGCTATTCTGTGGTGATAATATTCTTTTACTTCAAAATCCTGACAAGTGACATTTTAAGAAATTATTTAGCTATCAAGAAATGATTAAGGACATCAAAGTGCAGAGTACACACGTTGATCTCCAGCATGCTCTGAACAGCACAACCCAGCTGAAAAAAAAAAACGCAAGACAAAAAAGAAGAATGCTTTGTATGCCGTGTAATCGACCACAGATCTACAGTATGCCAAGCTGATCTTTCTTTGTCTGTCAGGAGTACCAGACGCCTTTGCTGGAGCCACAGAACTGGATCCTAAACCCCAAGAAAGTGCGTCAAATCTTTTACCGTCTGCAGGAGATCCATCAGTGCCACTCGATGTTCCAGATTGCCCTGGCATCCCGCGTGGCCGAGTGGGATCACAGTGAGAAGATCGGAGACCTTTTTGTCGCCTCGGTCAGTCACTCACATCTTTCCTTCACTGATTCCTTCTTCATTTCTGTCCTTCCAGCTGTCTATCAAACACCACACCCCCCTGTTTGTAACACAGGCTCTCTCCTATGAATGTGTAGTCTCTGAGCCACTCTGAACCGCCATTTTTAAAAAAGAGCGATATCGTTGTATTGATGGCAAGTTAAGTTTATTTTGAACATGTAGTGACTGCCTGACACAGAGCGTCTCTCTGTAGATGAAAAAAGCTCTTGTTTCAGAATTAAACATTACATTTTAAACAGAATCCGAAGCACAGCTTTAACGTTATCTGTCAAAAAGCCTTAAAGGGGACATATCATGCTCATTTGGTTTCTACTAGAACATGTTTATATGCTTTAAAGTTCAAAAAACATTTTATTTTTCTCATACTGTCTGTCTGAATATACCTGTATTCACCCGTCTGTCTGAAACGCTCCGTTTTAGTGCCTGAAAACGCCCAGTCTGCTCTGATTGGCTTGCGGGAAAAATATGGTTTACCTTTGCAAAGGTAGTTCTCAAGCTGTGGGTGGAGATACTCAGATGGGGGGAGCGATATTCTAATGAGCCTGCATGTGACATGGGAAGGGGAGCCAAATCTAAATGGTGGGTTGGTGGGCAGAAAAAGTGAGTTTTTCATGGTATGTTCCCTTTAAAATCCTGCTCTCCTCTTGTATCTCCCCTTAAGTGGCTTTATGGTTGGAAAACTGGCCCCACTCTGTCTCTCTGTGACTCTTCATGGTCGGCTCTTCATTGACGCTATATGAGGTTAAATATTCAAACCAGGAGTTTTTATGGCTGCACCCTTCCATCAGATCAAAAATATTCTACATGTCTATAGTGCATAATTTTATAAACGTTTCCCCAAACGTCAGCCTGATGTATTTGTTATCTTTGGACACTTTGGGATCTCTTCACTGGAATAGTTATACCTTACTAGGCCACCAGTAGTTCAGAGGTTGAAGAGGTGACGTTTAGGTGAAAATCTTCTAAAAAAAAAAAGTGTGTTAAATTAGTGTGTGTGAAGAGAAACAGTGTTCTGTATCACTGTGCTGTATATGGTGGCTGTGAACATTGTAATACAAATTATTTATCAACTGCAGAGTCCTCATGTCGCACTCTTTCCTCCACAGTTTTCAAAGTCCATGGTGCTGAACGTGTACAGTGACTACATCAACAACTTCACCAACGCCATGGCACTGATCAAGAAGGCTTGCATGTCTAAACCTGCTTTCCTGGACTTTCTTAAGGTGCTCACACTTTGTTATTTTAAACCATATTTAAACCGTAGTCCAGCGTTTGCTCTCTTTTGAGTTGTTCCATCCATCCATTATCTATAACTGCTCACGTCGCGGGGGGGCTGGAGCCGATCCCAGCTGACATTGGGTGAAGGCGGGCTACACACTGGACAGGTTGCCAGACTATCACAGGGCTGACTCATAGAGACAGAAAACCAGTCACAGACAATCTGACGGAACTGAAACACATCCATTTTATCCACTGCTTTTGTTTTGACAGCGCGCCCGCCACAAACACTGAACTTGATACGTTTAAAAAAGATAGTGTCAACTTTTGCACTTGATGACTCTGTGCTGGGTGTTTCTATTTTTCCAATCACTGAATGTCTAGACCTACATATTATCAATTTTTACATCAGCATTGAAACTTAGGCAATGAAGCATAAAAATTGTTAAAGTAGACGCAACCCAGGAACTGCCTGCATGACATAAATAAACAAATGAAATCAATTATATATCTTATATTGATAGTTTCCACAGCTTTCTTACTCTGACATTTAGGTCACTGTTAGGCAAACTTGCAGTTCTTGATTAACTATAATATTAGACAAAGTATACAGTAAAGGGGTGACATGTCAGTCAAAATATGATGATATGAATAGCAGCATAATAATATTCAGAATTAACTCACTGACAGCACAGAGATGTCATTCCTCACAACACTCTTTAAAGGGATAGTTTGGGTGTTTTGAAGTGCAGTTGTAAGAGGTACTTATCCACAGTCAGTGTATTACCTACAGTAGATGGGGGCCGGCACGCCCCCAGTTTGGAGAAACAGACAGGAGTACCAGTACGAGAGCAAAGCAATGTACTGCTGTGGACGGGGACAGCAGCAACACGTATTTTAGACACCTAAAAAATATATATATGGCATTGGGTAAAAAATGGCGCTATCATTATTGAAGAGCCTGGTGCCTGAAACGTTACAGCATAATACAAATCCTTCTAACGGGAGCTATTCGGTGTGCAGACCTATTTTTTTATTACATTTTTTTTATCCACCCCCCCCATCCTTATTTGCGTGTCTTACCGTATTTTATAAAAAAAATGGTCCTATAACATAATAACTGTTCCTCAGTCAAAATGACCAAGACTGTCATGAAGAGAAAAAAGAATAATGTTAGAAACATGTTTAATGTTGAAGCAGTCAGCTCACACTGCTCGTGATAATAAAAAGAAAAACTGAGATACCACAGTGTTTAAATTGTCTTAAAAATGCGATAAGAATCGGGCGATGCGATACGTATACAGGTGTTACGATTCAACACATATATATATATATATATATATATATATATATATATATTTTAGGAAAACTGTCATAATATAAGAAATACACCATTTTAGAATAGGCAAAAATGACACATTTATACTGCAGGCAAAAGACTGCTTGGTTTTTGCCCCAAACTGCATATGATTATCATAACACTGACACTATCTACTTTCCATGTGACTTTTAGAAGAAGCAGGCGTCCAGTCCAGACAGAATCACTCTGTACGGCCTGATGGTTAAACCTATCCAACGCTTTCCTCAGTTCATTCTGCTGCTGCAGGTGAGTGACCGACACACTGATCCCACTGATCCCACAGTAGCACGTCTCTCTGTTGTTTCAACGTCTGCACTTGGTGGTGATCATCCTTATGAACTGCATGGTGAACAGTAGTTTTTGATAACAGTTGATCCTCTCACCATTCCGCCCCCTTTTTTTTTAAAGGGGTAAGGGTGGGGGACAGGGGATGTTCAGGGGGAGATAGCAGGTCAACAGTAGATGTTACATACAAGTGGTGAACATCATCAGAAAGCTGAGAACCTGAAGATTAGTTTGAGATGCAGCTCAGCACTGTGTGTCAAGTTATTCTAGTCATGAATCAGAAATACAAATTAATTAATTGAGAAATTAATCAATTAATTAATGTTGCAGCAATTTTTGGTTTGATACCATCTGTTACACAGATTTGGTGCTACATTTAACCATTTCTTACCACTGGAGAATTGATAAAAATGATCAATGATCCCTCCAAAATACCACATTGAGACATCAAGACCTTGAGGAACACCATAGAAAAAGGCATGCTGTGATTTGGCATCAAAAACTTTTGACATTTCGAGATTTCTGCAAGAATTGGAAGGTGAACACTTCTGTTCTGGAAACTTCTCAGAAACCCCCTTATTGTCAATCTACCTAGGGAAGCCATCCATCCTCTGAATGCTCTAGGTCTCTAGTTTGTGGCTGTAAAGTTTCATAAGGCTCTATTTCCACATCATGCAGGTCCCTCATTACACCACTCATTGAAATTCTGCTATAACTAATGATTGCTCAGCTACATGCACATTCACCTGTAAATCACTAAAGCCGTTCTGACTTGGACCCCTTGGTTATGAAGCCTGTCTGCATTTTCAGACAGGAAATGTAAATCTCTTCTGAAAGGGGCAGCATGTCAATGTGCGGTCAAGTGGAGTATATGGTTTCATTTCAATTGTGGCACTGAAACTTTGTGTTGGAGTTTCTGACAAGAGGAAGTGAAAGGCAGTAAGGCACTCCTGCTGTCTGCTGCAGTTCATCGTGGGTCCTGGATGGTAAAAAAATACTCTTAATCTTCCTCCTCAACACCTGTTATTACAAACAAAGACAGGCGTGATTATTCTCTCATCCTGCCATCCTTAAAAGTTACAGTCGATACAAATGTGACAAATCATTGCTTGTATCTGATACAACTGTTTGGAAGATCGAGATAAACAAAGGCTGATGTTCATCAGATCTCTACTGATGAACAGCCTGAAGAAGAAGCTTTCCCCAGCAAGCATCGTATCGTATCGCCAGATTCTTGCCAACACGCAGCCCTTATTTCCACATTAGGTACCAGTGGAGGCAGTTGATAACAACTGTGAGAATGCGCGCTCAGTGAGGAGCTGACCAGTGTGAGCCTCAGGGCAAGTGTATCAAAATGTGTCGCTCAACTCTCCTCCAGTATACGATGCTTTATTCACCAAATGGTTCGGCTAGCTTGTCTGCATCAAGGTGGTGTCGGAGCCTGTTTCCGGTATTAATCGATCCGTCATGTGACCACCATAGATACCATGAATACAAAACAACGTTATTATCATCCTGTTCTTCTAAAATACTTTTTACAAGGCACTTTTACTCTAAGTTGATACAAAAAAAGGACCAATATGTAATATATTTACTGTAATAAAATCATAAAATTACCATAATATGTCATCACAGATTAAGGAAACATGCTGATTTGAAATACTGGCTTCTCCGACAACAACGCTAAAGCCAGTATGTCACGTCATGGCTTTTTCTATGGTGTTCCTCAAGGTTTTGGTGTCTTAATGTGGTATTTTGGAGGAATTATTGATAATTCTGATCAATTCTTGAGTGGTAAAAAATGGTTAAATTTAGCACCAAATCTGTGTAACAAATGGTATCAACCACAGACATTCCTCTTGTCATTTTTGTATCCCACCGTGCAAGGAATGTGAAAGGAGCTGAGCCCCCATTCCTTGTTAACATCGTGTTGCATTCTTGTTGTGTTGTATCAGGACATGTTGAAGAACACTCCAAAGTCCCACACTGACAGGCTCCCCCTGCAGCTGGCTCTCACTGAGCTGGAGACTCTGGCCGAGAAACTCAACGAACAGAAGCGTCTGGCTGATCAGGAGGCTGAGATCCAGCAGTTAGCACACAGTGTGGGGGACCGCAACTTCAACAAGGTGACACATGATGCATTATAATACACAGGCACAAGCTATTCATTATGGACTGAGATTGTAATAGTATTTTGATTCATAAAGCGTACTATTACCACTCACCATCTCCTCTTGGTGTCATACTTGCCAATCCTCACGATTTTCCCGGGAGACTCCCGTTCTTCATTGCCCTCTCCCAAGTTTCCTCCCGGTGTCTCAATTCTCCCGATTTAGAGCAAATTTTCACACTTTTATTCCGCGCACATCACAGCATGCAGCGCCCAAAGATGGGGTTTGCTCGACGTATCAAAAAGGCGTCGTGGCGCGGCAGCGCAAGCTACTGGAAATAACGGGTTTCAGGGCACAGTGGTGCCGTTGTCACGTTGAGTCTGGAAGGGCCCTCAGTGAGTGAGAGAAGGAGAGAGAAATGGAGAGTACTTAGAGAAATAAATACTCCAGCAGGGGCACAAAATTAATAGAAACTGATGAATATTAGTGTATGCTAGATATTCACACGCCAAGTTTATGCCTGAGGGGCAAATTATTCTGTTTTCTTTCCTGAGAATTAAAGGTCAAATTAAAAGTTTAACAAAGATTGCTGTTGCAGTGTACTATGTAAATGTAATGATAATATGTCTATTAAATTTGCATACGTCTTGTGTTCAGTTGAACTATTTTAACCAGATGATGATGATGGAGGATAGGTGAGAGAACCTCTGGCGACCATGAATATCCAAACTGAATTTCATATTGCTCTCGCCGGTAGTCATTGAGACACCTTGTGGTGGACCAAAAGCTACGGAAAGCCATTCCCATCAAGGCCTTTGAAATCCAAACTAATCAAGGGGCCATGCAGCTACATTCATGAGCTGGCCTTTGTTGGAACAGCACTGCCATTCAGGAAACAATCTGCCAGTTCTCATACCCGGCAGCCTCTAAAGAAGCTAATTTACTGATTCATATACTTCAGTGAGCGTAGGCGAGGGTCTACTGTAATCAGTGAACTGCTTTGTGCTTCCAGCTGCTGAACTCGGAGCAGAGGCAGCTGATTCAGTGCGAACTGCTGACCGAAATTGTTTACGGTGAAAAGGGTCAAGTTGTCAAGTCGAAGGAGCGAAAGGTCTTCCTCCTCAACGACACCCTGATCTGCGCCAACCTTAACCTGAAGTAAGTACGTCCTAATGTAGACCTCGAAGCTGCTCCACAATCTCTCCTGTAATCTCTATTTAGAGCTGCAGTGATTCATTTATTAGTTGATTAGTTGTCAACTAATAATTTATCGCCAATGATCTTAATGCACGATCAATCGGTTTGAGTCATTTTTAAAGAAAAAAAAAAAAAGTCCAAATTTTCTGATTCCTTTTTAAATGTGAATATTTTCTGGTTTCTTTACTCCTCTGTGACTTTTGTGGACAAAACAAGACATTTGAGGACTGCATCTTGGGCAAAATAATCGTTAGTTGCAGCCTATCTCTATTACAGTTTATTATTTAAATGTTGTTTTGTTTTTTTTGTGTGATTTAGACTTTCGACACAGCTGGATTTTAACACAAAACTCCTGTGTTGAGTAACTTGCCATGTGGTAAACATTTAGAATCTGTTTGTCCACCAGGGGTCCCCCAGACATCAGCAGCCTGGTTCCTGTTGGTCCTAAGTACACGGTGAAGTGGTGTGCCCCCCTGCTGCAGACTCAGGTGGTGGAGGTGGGACAGGACAGTCTGCAGAGCAGGGACCGCGTCATCACAGCTAGACGCCACAGCTCCATCTCCAGCACCAGTGGTACATCCACAGCTCAACATCTGACACATGCTGACACTAATGCATATATATACACCGATCAGACATAACATTATGACCACCTGCCTAACATTGAGTAGGTCCCCTTTTTGCCGCCAAAACAGTCCTGGCCCGTCGAGGCATGAATTGCACTAGAGCTCTGAAGGTCTGCTGTGGTATCTGGCACCAAGCCGTCAGTAGCAGATCCTTTAAGTCCTGTAAGTTGCGAGGTGGGGCCTCCATGGATCGGACTTATTTGTCCAGCACATCCCACAGATGCTCCATTGGACTGAGATTCTGGAGAATTTGGAGGCCGAGTCAACTCCTTGAACTCGTCGCCGTCCACATGATGTAAAAGAAAACGTGATTCATCAGACCAGGCCACCTTCTTCCATTGCTCCGTGGTCCAGTTCTGATGCTCACATGCCCATTGTAGGTGCTTTTGGCGGTGGACACGGGTCAGCACGGGCACCCTGACCGGTCTGCGGCTACGCAGCCCCATACGCCACACCTGCAATGCACTGTGTGTTCTGACACCTTTCTGTTGGATCGGACAACACGGGCCAGCCATCGTTCCCCATGTGCATCAATGAGCCTCGGGTCTGACCCTGTTGCCGGTTCACCGGTTTTCCTTCCTTGGACCACTTTTGGTAGGTCCTGACCACTGCAGACCGGGAACATCCTACAAGAGCTGCAGTTGTGGAGAGGCTCTGACCCAGTCGTCTAGCCATCACAATTTGGCCCTTGTCGAAGTCGCTCACATCTTTACGCTGGCCCATTTTTTCTGCCTCCAACACAAAGTTCAAAGTTCAAAATGTTCACTTGCTGTCTAATATATCCCCCCCACTGCCAGGTGCCATTGTAACGAGATGATCACTGTTATTCACTTCACCTATCAGTGGTCTTAATGTTATGGCTGATCGGTGTATATCCCGATCCCAGCTCAAATTGGGCCCACGCTAACACAATGATCTATACACTATATATACTCATATACTGTATATGTTTTATACTTTATTTATAGACTTAAAAAGTGTTTAATTGTAACATATACATTGCTAATTGGTTCAAATTTTTTGCCAGCAAACGATTGAATTTTCTTATTGCAGATTTAGTGGCGTCTAGCGGTGAGGTTGCGTATTGCAACCAACTGAATACCATGATGCCTTTTCCCATCAATGAATAGATTCAATCAAATTAGATTTTTTTTGTCACATGGGTGCTAATTTGGTAATGAATAATATATGTTTAGGTGTTAGGCTGATATCGAAGCTGAACGTGACTCCTTGTGTGTCAGGTAAAGTGTACCTGGGTCCTCCCAGACTGTACCAGGAGCTGGAGGAGCTGCAACATGACCTGGCCGTGGTGGAGGAGGTCTCAATACTGGTGGGCACGCTGCATGGAACCTACCAGGTAACAATGCTCATTGTTCTCAGTTAACTTCACATAGAGGGTATCTGTTCCAATCAGGATGCAATGACTGCATTCATATTATGTGGGACTAACAGAATGTTTGAATAACCTAAAACCTACTTTTACTGTTGTTGCTTTTTGTCTGCAACAAATCAGTGCACATCTTAAAACTAGGGCTGTTGGTCGATTTTAAAATATTTCATCGCGAGTAATCACAAGATTGTTCATGGTTAATCGCGATTAATTGCACTTTTTTTCTATTCAAAATGAACCTTAAAGGGTGATTTGTCAAGTATTTAATACTAGTATCAACATAGGAGGGAACACATATGCTGCTTCATGCAAATGTATGTATATATTTGGTTGGTACCAATTGATTCCTTAGGTTTTCTAGTTTCATATGATGCCATTGCCATGCATTTTCTACTCTAGCTTTAAACCTGCAAGTTGTGTAAAATAAATTAGTAGCGTTAAAACAAATTTGTGTTAATGTGTTTTTTATGGCGTTAACTTTGACAGACCTACTTTAAACATATTTGTTTTCCTTAGACTTTTGTTTTATAACTTTATAGTTTGTGGTTATTCTCTTGCTTTTTTGGATGTTGTCTCGTCTGTCTCTTTCATTTCCCCCTTTTCCCTCTTCTTCCTGCTGTGAACCATTTCAACTTATGTTTAATGATATATCAATTAAAGATATAATATAATTTTCATAAAAATGCATACTAAGAAGTCTTTATAGTGGTGTCACTGTGTTCCCAGATCTCACCAATTAACTTTGGAAGTACAACTGTATCATAAATGGTCCATTCTTCCTTTCCCTTCTTGTTTTGCCGTGTCAGAATCTGAACACCACGGTGTCTCAGGACTGGTGTCTGGCTCTGCAGAGGCTCATCCGTCTGAAGGAGGAGGAGATCCAGAGTGCCAACAAGTGTCGCCTGCGTCTGTCTGTACCGGGCAAATCTGACAAGTGAGTGTCAGGAGGTTCATGTGTTTGGCGGGCTCCGAGCAGGGACAGTGAGGTCCCAGCTGTAGTTACTGTGTAGGTAACTATACCTTTTGTTCCCAGGTCTGGTCGTCCAGTGAGCATCATTGTGGTCTTCAACACTCCCAGCCCTCTGAGTAAGATCTCCTGGGTGAACCGGCTTCACCTTGCCAAGATAGCTCAGAGTAAGTTCAGCGCTGCGTGCGTGCATGCGTCCAAGGCATCTAGAGATAGTCTAATTTACTGTACTTATCACAATTTAGTTACCTGACAAAACTTGTAGTTGTAGCTTGTTTATTTATGTTAAAAAATGATGATTGGTGTCAGTATCGACCTCAAACACCCTGTACCAGTGGCGTTTTTCTATCCCTACTTGACATGTGACTTTCCAACTAAAATACAAAATCCAACACAAGTCTCTGACTCGGGGCCCCCTGATCCTTTGGATCCCCGGATCTGTGCCCAGAGGGCCTGTCCAGTGCAAACCGTGGTCCAGGGATACATTTAAAAACCAGTCAGAGTCTACTGAATTTGAGAGGCAGAGGCTGAAGAGTAGCATAAAATGAGGTAAATACAAAAAGACAGATTCTAAAGAATTAAAGCAGCAGTAGAGGATATTGGAGCAAATATTATTTATTAAAAAAAGTTATTTTTATAAAACAGTCACTATATCCTGGCAGTAGTGCATGAGACAGGTAATCTGAATATACAATAATCAATATTCTGTTACTGTAATGCCTATTTCTCTCCTCAAATGTTCTCAGAATCATCTTGTAGTGTACTGTTTAGCTGTAAAATGAGAAAGTTTGTGACCTGGCAGCCATGTTGAGATCTCTTGAGGAAATACCAAGCACCGCCCACCAGCCGGAGCACAGCCAATAGGAACGCTCTCTCTCTGAAATGACCTGTGATTGGCCAAAATCTCCCATCATGGGCTAGATTTTTTAAAGCCTGAAAACAGAGCCATGAGGAGGTGCAGAAGTCTACTTATCTCTCAGAACACTTAAATTGTAATATGCTGAAAGGTTATTATGGAATCTTTGCCCAATGATGCCAAAAACATTTCTGCCTACTAAAGCTTTAATAAAGTTTACGCCTGTTACGCCTAGCCTTGCCAGCTATCAAAGGATACCAATCACCTGATATCATCCACTGAGTAAAGTCAGACACTGGGAATTAAAAACAGATAAACAGCAGACATGCACAACATTAATTTTCTGTGGAGGGAAATCTGATCATCATGCTCCTAATTTGTAAAAGCCTATCACACTGTACTCTAGCACACTGAGGTTGTCTCTAAAAGGTGTGTGTGTGTGTGTGTGTGTGTGTGTGTGTGTGTGTGTGTGTGTGTGTGTGTGTGTGTGTGTGTGTGTGTGTGTGTGTGTGTGTGTGTGTGGTTTGTCTGCTCAGAAAAGGAAAACACTCCGGGGTGGGAATGTGCTGAAGAAGATGGGAAGACGAAAGCTCCATTTAGTTGTCCACTGTTGACCTGCAGACTTCCTGTCTTCTCCTCCAAAACACACACACTGAAGGTGAGAGAGCTGCTGCTGATTATTGATACAAATATTCAAAAACAATACAATAATTGCTATCATATACGGTTAGATTCGGTTGCGTTTATAGGTCACTGAGCAGCCATATATTCTGGTTGTGTATCACTCTCATGGCTGTGAAGAACCTCTATTTACAACCGACTGGGGAGGTTGCAGCATTTCAACATATAATTGAATTTTAGGGAAAACAAACTGTGAAAAAGCATTAGAAGATGATGAAATTGAGACCATCACAAATTTTGAAGAATCCATTTCCAAAATGTTTTCATTTCTGGATCATCATTGTCTGTGTTTTGGCTGCAGCCTCTGGTTGTTGATCCTCTCCCAAGGCTGTGTAATACTGTGGGCTGTGCCCACGTCTTAATAAATGTCATCCATAAACAAACACATAAACCAACATATAAATAAACAAATACATGAAATAGATACAGAAATGAATAATTAAATGCATAATTGAATGAATATATGTTGGTAATCAATCAAGGCACAAATTAAGGTATGACATTTATGTAAATAATGTGTTAATTTATTCATTTCTTTTATATTTCTACAGCGACTGTCGACCTCATTAAGATATAAACACAATTAATAAACGTAGATTGGTTTACTTTTTCCCTGATTAATTACCAACAATTATTTATTTATTTATTTATTTATGATTTAATTATGTATTTATGTGCTCATTTCAGCTTCTACTTATATTTGTACTAGTGTTTGTTTTACTATGTGTTTATTTGTTTATTTATTCATTAGAATATTTATTTCAACTGTTATATTTGTATTGGTTCTATTATTTATTAATGAAAATATATATTCATTTCAGAATGTATTTATTTATAAATAAATATTTTTGTTCATCATAGATAGCAGTAGTATGTTTAGCATATAGTATATATTCAGTACCTTCCATAACACTTCTCTCGAGGTGTCCTCAGATTATCCTCAGAGTTGAATCCTACTTTGGATCACTGTTTCATGTACTCTTCATCCTTTTGACCTATTTTCTTGGAGGCTGTGCTGTAGTTTTTTTTTTTTTATCATGTGACCACAACAATGAGAGTTATTATGAATGAGAAGGGTTTCCATCTGGTCTCACAGCATATTTTATGCCTGTTACTGCTTACTTAATGTGTGGAAATGAGCATGTGGGAGTCCAGGAGTCCCACGGTAAATGAAACATGTCCCTTTGTGTCTGTGTAGCTGGAGGCAGCTCTTCACAGTCCGTCTCAGTCCAGCCTGCTTGGTTTCTGCATTGCCAGCACGTCCTTACCGCAGGGTTACCTCTGGGTGAGTACAGCGGTAGTGGACCTCCAGGTTGTCACCCACTGAGAAGCAGATTAACTGCACTGATGAAAGATTTTAAATGCTGTACAGAATGTCCATAAACTGTGCATAGTATGGGCATGTATATCGTATATATTAAGGAGGAAGGAGGTTAAATAACGCCCCAAACCTACGCTAAATGTTATGTTGGCGAGGAAAAACTGTCATGGCCATTTTCAAAGGGGTCCCTTGACCTCTGACCTCAAGATATGTGAATGAAAATGGGTTCTATGGGTACCCACGAGTCTCCCCTTTATAGACATGCCCACTTTATGATGATCACATGCAGTTTGGGGCAAGTCATAGTCAAGTCAGCACACTGACAGCTAAATGCAGTACCTGTGAGGGTTTCTTGACAATATTTGTCATTGTTTTCTGTTGTTAATTGATTTCTAATAATAAATATACAGTATACATGCGTTTGCATAAAGCAGCATATTTGCCCACTCTCATGTCGATGAGAGTATTAAATAATTGACAAATCTCCCTTTAAGGTACACTTCGATTGATTAAAAAATGTGTGATTAGTGCGATTAATCGCGATTAAATATTTTAATCGATTGACAACCCTTATACATATATATATATCTATATATCTATATATAGATTATATTTTTTCACATTTGAACTCTAGTTTGAATGTAGAATACTCAAACTAAGGAGGCCTCTGTTCCTCTGTTCAGAAAACGTAATGTTTCTTTCCCATCATCTTATTGTAACTTCTTCAAACTTATTTCTCAAATTCATTCTCATAATACCAGACAGGTTAGCCATCTTCATTTTCCTTCTTACAAAACAAACCATAGCCAGTATTCCCTCAGATATCGTTGTGTACCCATCTTGGACATCAACTTCCATGTTATTAAGAGCTTGTTTCTTTTCTTTTCTGATTTTGTGAACTGTCATATTGTCATTTATTGACTTAGATATGTTATTTTTTTCCCAATGGAGTTCAGGTTGCTGGCGGAGGAGGCAGCTTGAACAACGGCCAAGTGGAGATCTTCTCCCTGAACCGAGCCTCTCCTCGCCTGGTCAAGACTGTCCCGCTGAGGGCCCCGGTCCTCTGTCTGGAGTATGTGAAGGAGCCGTGTCCCAGCACAGAGGAGAGGGAGGCTGAGAAGGCCCCGACTGCAGCCAAGATGGGAAACATCATCTGTGTTGGCCTGCAGGATGGCAGGTCAGTCATTTGGACCAGCTCCGTGTCCTTAGTCTGTAGGCACGAACTGATGACCTGTTATCTGGTCCAATCAGTCAGCTGTGGACAGATTAAACAAAGCAGGAGGTGGTAGATGTATTTTTGATCTTTGAACAGAGCCAGGCTAACTGTTTCCCCCTGCTTCCAGTCTTTATGCTAAGCTAGGCTAAACATGTCCTGATTCCAGCTCTGTACTTAACACACAGACATGAGGTATCCATGATATCCATCATACTATCTCACTCTCAGAACGAAAGAGAAGGAGCGAATTTCCCAAAGTGTTGAACTATTCCTTTAAGCTCGTCTTTCATTTTATGTGCAGTATTTGACGTTTCAGTGTAATGTGTCTCTTTGTCTTCCCAGCATCTCTGTGTACAGCAGCGTGGACACAGCTGTTCAGTGCCTGTTGACCTTGGTGAACCCCGACAGCTGTCCAGTCCTCTGCCTCAAACACTCGCTGTCTTTCCTCTTCGCTGGACTAGCCAATGGCAAAGTAGCTGTGTACCACAGAAAGACTGGCGGTGAGTGCTCACTGAGGGACACTTAAAGTCACTGACGTGATGCTGGTTTGCATGTCAGAGTGAAGAGACTGTGGTCCACATTCACAATATTACACTGCAGCGGTAGGTGCTAAAGCATGGACCATTCTTCTCCCTCAGAGAGACTGTGGGACGTGGACTCGTGCAGGCTGGTGTCTCTGGGCTCTGAGCCGGTCTGCAGTCTGCTGACACTTGAAGACTCTGTATGGGCCAGCTGTGCCAACCAAGTCACTGTCATCCAAGGATCCAGCCTCCACACACAGGTACGCCATCTCATCAGCAACAGGTGGACAGTTCTATTAAATATGGAAAATCAAGTTTCAATGAATTTCCATAATAAAGGTACAATCGGCAGGAATTTTTCTAAAAAACAAAAACAATGTCGAGACTGATACAATGATCACTATGACCCACCAGAAGTGTGGTGGTGTTGTTATCTACAGAGACACTGCAGCCCTCTGCCTGTATTTTCTCTTTTCTTCTTATTTTGCTGTGTTCGGGACATTTCTGGACTTCAGCAATAACGTTTTGTTTCTCCGATTCACTGCTTCTCACTAACGCCGCTCCCTCTCTTCATTCACTTTATATCTTGCTCAACCATTGCTGCTCTCTCTCTCTCCCGCTCGCTCATTCACCCAAGGAGAAGGGGCCAACTTTGAATGCTGAGTGTTTACAAACAGCAACCGACAACTGTAACATATTATGCCTTTAAAGAGTGTTACGGCGCTTCGCGCTACTTCCGTTCACGAATCCGTTCCGAATCGGAGGAATCAAAACTCCGGGAGAACAGCAAGGAGAGTGGGGAGAGAATTCAAAGGCATTCATGGGATGCATATTTGATCATCTTATCCGAATCAGATCATTTATATTGTAATATTTCATTTATAGTAGATTATCAGTGTGTTTTCTTGCCAGATTTACTCGCGGCAAGCAGAGAAAATAGACCAGACACTGAAACTATTGCTGAAGACATTGGTCAGCATCAATACTAAAAAGATTGTAACTTTGTAAAATATTACTTTTGGCCCCCATCTTTGAATTTTTTTGGTTGTACATTATGGAGGGATCTTTTACTGGCCAGTAGGAACAGCAAAACCTGATCTGTATTCATATAGGCACCTGACCGTTGTTTTAAGATGGGCTCAAAAAATTGTGAACCTATCCTTTAAAGATGGAGCAGTGAGATAGCTGCACAGAGCAGCTGGAGGTATAGTCTCTTTACGCAGAGAACCGTGGTTACATATGTCTTGTTCTCTATCAAGAGAATTTCTATTGTGTAGATCCAGATTTTGGCTGCATTTTGGGTGTGTTACTTTTGAAGGACATATCACTGTTTCACATGTAATCAAATGCCACTCCAGTGAAGAAATCGTGTATGCTGTATCATGTTGGTTTGGAATCAAATTAACATGCAACACCATCTGCCAGGAACTCATCGCTGCTGGCTCTTACAGCGCAGTACTGCTGTCCTAATTTTTCACAGAAGCTGAAAACGGATTTAGCTTCAAGGTATGATATGCAGCATTTTCCTAAAAAACAATGTATAGACTTCATACAAAAATATTCCCTCTCAGTCATCACTTATGCCCCACTAGAAGTGTGTGGTGGTGTCTGTATCTGCAGAGACCCTGCAGCCCTCTGCCTGGATTTTCTTATTTTGCTGTGTTCTGGACGTTTCTGGGCGTCAACCTCTATAAAAACGTAGCGACCAGGTTCCAGATCATAAGCACGCATCCAACAGGAAGCTACAAAAATGGTGGAGCTGCAGTGGTTAGAAATGGGGTAGATGTGATTAGAAAAAGTTATTTTTATAAAACGGTCACTATATCCTGACAGTATTGCATGAGACAGGTAACTCCGGTGTCCTCCGGGGTTCTAACAGCATCTGCAGGATTTCAATTACTGGAGAAAAACAACCAGTCAGAGCTGATCTGGAGTCTGCTGTTCAGCTGCCGTCTGCGAGAGCCGGCTGTCAATCACTCGCGAACTGCGACCAAACGGTCAAACTAGGCAGCGCTGATCAAATACGAATCAATATTCTGTTACTGTAATGCCTATTTCTCGCCTCAAATGTTTCCCGAAACATCTTGTAGTGTACTGTTTAGCTGTAAAATGAGAAAGTTTGTGGCCCGGCAGCCATGTTGAGATCAGCTGAGGAAATACTAAGTACCACGTTAGCTTTTTTACTTTTGGCGATTGCATTCACATTTTCAAAAAAAGTGGTGTTGATTTGTGAAGATTATCTTGCTGAACACAAAGTGTAAGTATCATTTAATGTGTGTTAATTGAAAACCCAACGGAAAAATCCCATTGTTTTTTTTGTCGAGGGAACCAGGGCGATGCTAACTTCCTGGCTGGCCTACAACAATATGTTATCCCTGCTAATATTCACCTAAAATGAACAGTGTAACTCCACAAAGCAGCACTACATGTTCACATGTTTTCAGCAATTATTGTTTAACATGTATAACGTGTTTAGAAACAAATCTCTGATTTTACTTTACTCAGACTTTTACATCCACAATAATAACCTCTCCCACTCAGATTTACTCATTAGCTCTCTCTGCCCTGTGGACACCCACTCACAGAGTCTCTCTAAGTATACTCTAAGTAGTATGCAGTTTGTCTATGCTTTATTGACCTGCAAATAAGCTGCAGTGGTTGGTAGCCAGCTAACCTACTGACCTATTATCCTGATAGGAATGGGACTGAGGACCAAAATGAGTATGTAGTAAGTAAGAGCGGTTTTAGTTGTGCGTTTATATGGATAAAACATGCAAACATTTTTCTCTTTTCTTTCTTTCTACAAAATATAATTCATGTGCTTGCAAAAATATTTGCCCCTTTTGCTGACTGCTGACAGATGACCTATACTATAGACTGTGACCCTCTCTCCACCTCTCTCTGTACTGTAGAGCTTCAAAGCCCACTCTGATCCAGGCTGCAGGGTTAGCCACATGATTCGTTCAGGCGGCGGGGTTTGGATGGCCTTCACCCAGGGCTCCTCCATTCACCTGTTTCACACAGAGACCCTGGAACTACTACAGGAAGTCAACATCTCCACCCGCACCGTCCATCTCACACCACCAGGCAAGGCCAGACAAGGTGTTAACACCCAGAATCATATACGGAGCGTATGGCGCCGTGCTCGGATCAGACACTTTCTGTAAAAGCTTTATTAGTAAGAAGGCCACACATACGTTTACTGAACACCATTTGTTATCTCAAGATATTAAAGGTAATTTAGTCCTATTTGCTGACTGCAGTGCAGCTCAGCAGCAGAGCCTGTCACCGGTAGCCAAAATGTACATAAAGGTAAACCATTTATTCAGTCAGTGAATGAGGAAGAATCTGATTTGACATGGTTTGTACTGACTTTAATAACCTTTCAGTCAGTCAGTGTAAATAATGTTTTGTTACTTTGCACACGCCGGATGTCGTTCTCTCCCACTTATAAATCACTGAGAAGATAAGCTACCATCGGGGGAGTTTGCATTTTCAACAAATCTCCTGAACTAGCTCAGTAACTGAAATGGTTCTGCAAGATGGCGATCCACGACTTTGACACGCACTATGAGGGTTCTGGATCAGGGATCAAGACCACTGTTGAACATGGACTGTATTCCTGTTGTGGCAGCAGTACTGGTGGTCATGTTAATGGTTGAATGCCTGCTTGTATTCCAGGTCAGGTTTGTGTCTCCAGCTTGCTGATCTGCCAGGGCCTGCTGTGGGTGGGGACCAGCCAGGGCACCATCCTCACCTTCCCTGTACCCACCCTGGAGGGCATCCCCAAGATCACAGGTCAGTACTGAGCACAGCAGCATGTTCTCTGTGACCGAAGCTTGGAAAGTAACTAACACGATTAATGGTGGTCTGATTAAAGATGGTCCATAGTTAATCACGATTAATCACACATTTTTTATCTGTTAAAAATGTATCTTAAAGGGAGATTTGTTTGATTTGATTTAATACTCTTATCAACACGGGAGTGGGCAAATATGCTGCTTTACGCAAATGTATGTATATATTTATTATTGGAAATAAATTAACAACACAAAATAATGACAAATATTGTCCAGAAACCCTCACAGGTTCTGCATTTAGCATAAAACATTTGCTCAAATCATAACATGGCAAACTGCAGCCCAACAGGCAACAACAGCTGTCAGTGTGTCAGTGTGCTGACTTGACTATGACTTGCCCCAAACAGCATGTGATTATCATAAAGTGGGCATGTCTGTAAAGGGGAGACTCGTGGGTACCCATAGAACCCATTTTCATTCACATATCTTGAGGTCAGAGGTCAAGGGACCCCTTTGAAAATGGCCATGCCAGTTTATCCTCGCCAAAATGTTGTGTAAGTTGGGAGCGTTATTTAACCTCCTTCCCAACAAGCTAGTGTGACATGGTTGGTACCAATGTATTCCTTAGGTTATGTAGTTTCATACGATACCAGTAACCTCACTCTAGTTTCAAAATGGAACCCGCTACAACCTAAAAATCGCAAGTTGCGTTAATGCGTTAAAGAAATCAGTGGCGTTAAAATGAATTTGCGTTAACATGTTAACTTTGACCGCCCTGTTGGAAACACATACACACAACATGTGCTCATTATTCCCTGATGTGTTTCATATAACATCGCTGCATGCATGAAGTAATGACGATCCATGATATGCCTGTGTTGACTAAGACACAAGCAGGTTCTAAAACACCACTAAACTGGGAACTGAACTCTAACAGCAGCCAGTGTACGGCAGAGAACCAAAACAGGAACTCTGTTTATTTTGCAAGTACATCGTACATTTTACAGTAACATTTTTACACATTGAAGACCATGTATTCGGGTTACATTTTGAGACGCTCAAAAAATTGACGTACAGTATATGTTTTACGGGAGAACCTGAAGCCAATTTTCATCACTACCCGTGTATTCTCTCTACTTGTCATAGTGAGCAGTAACATGTTATGTAGTATTATGTTAACATTTGCTTTTTGTCCATTACTGACAACTAATAACATTATATAACCAGTTATAGGTCATTAATTAGTGTCTTGACACTAGATTAAAGCTCCTGAAAGTTTATTGGATTGAAAAAAGGCAACATTTCGACCCTTTCCAATACGTGTGCAGGATTTCGATATTATATTCCCCCTTTATTCTACCTTTTCCTTTGATATGTTTGCCATTTGCTTGATACAAAGCTGGTAGGATTAGAGCATCACCTTTTTTCAGTCCAACAATGCTTTGGAAATTTGAGTCCAGTGTGAGGATTCTCTGCATTTTTCCTTTCCTGTTATCTTGCACCAGGATGTAAATACAGACATGAGACATGATGTGCACACAACTACCTTTCTGCATCAGGCAGTTTATTAGTATGTGGATTATGGCAGTGAATTAACTTGATATTAAAACCTGCGTAATAATGGTTTAACGTAGTCAAACAAAAATATAACCGAATGAAAACCAAGGTATTTCTTTGTGTTGTATTTGTATTGTATTGTGACACAACAGCCATGTCCTCTATATTTATTATGTTAATCCTGGCATAGTGACACACATCATGTGTTGCCATGTGAGACACCGTGGATTCATTCAGAACTGTCGTTTACCCCTCAGGTAAGGGAATGACGTCTCTGAATGCTCACTCTGGGCCAGTGGACTTCCTGGTGTCGACCTCCAGCACCCTGGCCTCCGACCTGCTCAGACGGGACTCCGTCCTCAACGGCAGCGAGGAGGGTGCCAACAGAGAAGGAGGGGGAGGTAAACGTAATGGGGGAGGAGATGAAGGAGTGCAGAGGTGGGAGCAGAGCGGCTACTCGGAAACTCCTCCACCAAGGGAGGAGAAGCCCAAGCGTCTCCTGCTGCAGTATCGCCTCCACTCCACCTGCCAGCTGCCCGGGAAGCTGCTGACAGCCCAGCCCGAACAGGGGAACCACAGGCCGTCCCCGGACTCACTGGAGCACAGCCCAGAGGACGGCTCCATCTATGAAGTGAGCGAGGACCCTGACGTGTGGGTTAGGGGGCGGTCTGTGGAGTGGGGGAGGGAGGGGGAGGCCAGGCGCAACAGAGTCACCTCAACAGCCGTCTTCTCCGCTGGCAGAGGGTACCGCAGGATAGGACAGACGGGGCGCCCAGGCTCCACTGAAAACACACTGCTGGTGTGGCAGCTTCCTTTAACTCTCAGCCAATGACAGACGAGCATGTCACCTGACTAGCTGAACAATCTGTTTCCTCAGTGTGTGATACTGTGGTGCAAGACGCTTTGGCCCTGTTCAGACCTGGTATTAACAAGCGTCGTCAGTGATCGGCTCACAAGTGGACAGCTTTAAGTACAGGCGAAGACGCATTGAGATCCGATCTTTCAGACCTTATTCAGAGGTGGTCTGGGGCACATTCTTTTAGCAGTGTGGGTCTCACTGTGCTCCTCAGGTGAATAGACAGGCAGACGCAAGCGCTTGTCTGCCTCACTGAGCATGGAAACGACTTCTGTGCTCTACTGTATTCTGTCGGTACAACTGTATTTTATTAAAATATATCTTATCTATAGGCTACATAATCTACAGACTATCAGACTAGCCACGCAAAGTGCATTATTTTCATACTTTCGGAGATGTGCCGGTGTTTTTGTTCCGCTGCTTCACATGGAGCTGACACCCGCCCACCCGCTCTCACCCCCAGCTCTCTGGAGCTCTGTACCCCGCTGTTGCCTGGCAAAGGCAGCGTGGCAAAGGCAGCGTGGCAAAGGCAGCAGTGCTGGCGGCGCACGCGGAGGTCCCGCTGGCACAATAACCTTTCATTTTGATGTTTATAAAATGGACCCAAATTCACGAATATGTAGGATATTACTACAGACATTCATGTAATATTACATCACAGCGTCTGCTGTATTAGCCACGTGTTTACTGCGTGTTTACTGCGTGTTTATTTGCGTATAGAGCGGGAAAGCGAGATCAGATCACTAGTGGTCACTCAGGACGCATGTGGAGACGCATTCTAATGCCAGGTGTGAACAGACATACTTAGCGTTGTTAACTTGTGTTCGGATCACTCAGGACGCATTTTAATGCCAGGTCTGAACAGGACCTTAATTTCAGTGGCTTTGTTTGCGACAGGTGAACACCATAAGTAAGTCATGTTAGCAAGCTAACATTAAAGGTAACGTTACTTGTGAAGCCTACGAATACTGAAGTCAGCAGCTACCTCCAGCATTGTTGGACATCAGGAAGAGCAACATTCTTAAGCTCTGTGTCCAGATGTGATCATACACACCATGACATTCAACTGAATCAACACTTCACATTGGGCCTAGTTTGCATTGCTCCCTATCGCATCATGCCAAACTGTTTTTTTTTTTTACCTGTTTTTCAGGCACAGATGTGACGCATACTGAACCATGCCATGTATTTTTCAAACAGGCTGGACCCGCTTAAATTGTGTGCGACCCTCTCCTAATTGCATGTATACATTTAAAGAAATACTGCAACATTTTGGGAAATATGAAGATCATTATCATTCTCATGTCGTTAAGTATGAAGCTGGAGCGTCTTTCTCGGCGAACAACATCCCGGTGAAGTGGCTGCGTGCAGCTTCCTGAGGCCTTGTCCTCACAGTGGGGTCTCCGGTGCCATCGTGTCTGTTCAGAGACCAAAACCTGCACTATAACCAAAGACACTGCACAGAAATGCCAGGCGGATGGATAAACTCTGTTGTTTGTCAAGATATAGTTCCAGCATGTAGCTCCCCCTAAAACCACAAAGTGTTGTTTTTACATTTCTGTTTGTGTACAGCTTAAACAAATACAGATACAACATGTTAATTTATAAGTTTTAAAGATGTCAATAGGTGTATTCTTGAACTTTGGACAGAGCCAGGCTTGCTGTTCCCCCCCCCCTGCTTCCAGTCTTAATGCTAAGTTAGGTTAACAGCATGTGGGCTGCGCCATGTTCTCAGTAAATCTGTCCCCGAGTCTTTTGCTTCCTGTGAAGTACAAACTGTCTTGTAAATTGCATTATGTGTGCATTCAGACATTTCCCATACAGCGGCTGAACATCCTGCTTCGCTGTCATCTAAACTTTTAACCTTGTTGGAGTTGCTCTTTAAATCTTTGATGAACACTGACCTTGGGGCTGTGAATCCTGACAACATTGACCACTTACACTGTCAAAATCAGCACTTCTGGTACCAACTGTTAGACCAACAAACTCGTGATTTACAGCAAAACAATGGAACGTTGTGAAAAGAACTCAGTAGTACCTAATAGTACCAATTCATTGAAAAATCTATAAAGTCAGTTGTTATAGCATTATGTTCAGTGTCCATGTTTAAATGTGTTATAGCAATTAACAGTCATTACAGTATTGACGTGCATATAAATGTGCTTAATTTACATTAAGACAGGCACCTTAACATGCTCTTTTCATAATCATGTGCTTACTTTTTTGTAATATAAAGCAATAATGGTACTTATTAGGGATGTTTGAATGGCTTTGATTTCTGATACAGTACAGCTGCTGTGTCTGTCCCTGTTGCGAAAACCATTTTAGGACCAGTGTGAGACAAAAAACAATCAGAGACCCGAAAAGAAAGTTGTAAATGTGTTATCAGAATAAAGTTTTTTTTTTTTTTTTAATTCAGGACTTTTCTGAAATGACTATAACATTATGACTTTATTTCCTCAAAATGTTATGACACTTCTCTTAGAATGTGTTTTTATTTTTTTTTTCCAAACAGTGACCCTTATGCCCCATAGTTCAAAACCGCACTGGACTCACTCATGAGTCGACAAATGTGTTGCTGTAAAGCATCGGTTTGTTTCTGTAATTGTGAAGATGTGAAGAAATCAAAGCGTGGTGTCACAGGTGATAAGGGAGAAAAATCTGAATCAATCAGAAATTAGACACCTGTACGCGAATACAAATATGTTTACATTATGAAATGTATTTATTTTGTTATCAAACTATGTAATATTTACAGTTTAAAATTGAGCATTTGTGATTAACACTTTTTCTCAAGCAAAGCATCCATGTCTCTTTTTAACCATGTGTTTGATATACTTTACGCAACGCTTTTAAGAGTTATCTTTTTTCATTTTTTTTTTCTTAAATACCCTGCAAAAGAGTGTTTGTATGGGAGCCCTGACATGCAAATGAGAAAAAAAATTCTGGTGCCTATTTTCTAAGTCTGATCTAAATTGTTTTCTCTCCTGTTTATGACTTAAAGGAACTGTGTGTTTAATATTTTTTTAGCAGAAATGGAATATTATATTCATAACTATGTTTTCATTAGTGTATAATCACCTGAAACTAAGAATCGTGTTTTCATTAGCTTAGAATGAGCCGTCTATATCTACATAGGGAGCGGGTCCTCTTCACAGAGTCCGCCATGTTGCTCCGCCATGATTCTACAGTAGCCCAGAACGGACAAACCAAACACCGGCTCTAGCGAGAGTTTTTTGCATTTTTACATTACCTGAAGGCCACCGTAGTTCTCCGACACGCTTGTGAAACTGCAGTAAAATGAGCCGCAAAGTGCAAAACCGTGGTACCATCATATGGCCATATGACTTCGGTTGCTCCTAAAATAGTGTTATTGTGGTAAGGATGGCCTCTGAGCAAGGCGTTACTGCAGTCTTGGAAAGGGAGGAGTGAGCGGAGGGGTATTCAGTTGATTGCAATCTGCAACCACACCACTAGATGCTGCCAAATCCTACACACTGCACCTTTAAGAACACTTAAGTAATTTATAAACTTGCTAACACACAATATACAGTATTGTGTTTAGAGTGCATGGAGAAATTAAAATTTACCTGGAAGAAAACATGAATGCGTTTAGTCCTATTTAGAACACAGGGTAGTGGTGAAAAAATTCACCTGCCAAAGCTGTTTATTCAGCTGTTTCACAATTATATTAACTTTTTTTAAGGAACTTGGAAAGATCACCCTGGAAAAAAAGCTTTGTTTCTAAACAATTTAGATCAG
Source organism: Sebastiscus tertius (assembly GCA_916701665.1). Classification (NCBI taxonomy): domain Eukaryota; kingdom Metazoa; phylum Chordata; class Actinopteri; order Perciformes; family Sebastidae; genus Sebastiscus; species Sebastiscus tertius. The sequence goes on along the minus strand of CAKAOH010040289.1, from coordinate 13,660 downwards.
ACTTAGACAATGGATCACCATATTTTGTTTTACTCACTTGCTTCCGTAGTTACAGTACACTACACCATGAAATGTGATGACACAATTGCTCTTGGTTTACTCGATGGAAAAGTTATGAAACTACAGGAGTTGTACTAGTATTGTTGAAAAGTTACCAGATTTTAGGTAAATTCTTCATTTTCACCTGTGCTGCTTCACCTTCAGCTTGTCAAAAATGTCATAGCCAGGCTGGATGCAGCTGGTCTCAGTATGTCGTGGTACATTTTACACTGGCACTTTGAAATAAAATAAGATATTCAATGGGATAACATTTACTGTTAGTTTTTTCTCGTGTTCCACGAGAGAATGTGCTGTTTACAATGTACTGATCAAATTAGAGCCTGGAAATGGCCAAAAATATATTTTTTTAAAAATAAAAAAATTAATTCAAAATGTCCGACTTCCTGTTGGGTTTACAGCATGGCCCCAAGAGACTTTTTTTAAAGTCTACATATGATACATGCCCCTACCAAATTTGATACATCTAGGTGAAACGTACCGTGAGGGCTACTTCGTCAAAATATTCTAGGGGGCGCTAACGGGCCTCCTTGCAACACCCAAGCACAAGAACAACATCCATTAACACATTTTAGAACTTTTAAGTGTTAATTGCTAAGTTTTGTCTGTTTTTAAGCAACCCTAGCCCCTCAAAAACAATTTCCCATTTCCTGGCAGCCTGATGTTGGTGCTCGGGCCGTAATAATAAACATTACAGTTTCAATAGGGTCCTCGCGGCCCGACGTTGTCAGTGCTCGGGCCCTAAATATATACAATGAAGATGAGATAATATGTGCAAATATGAAATACAGTGCAGATATTAAACATGGTACAAATATAGAGGGATGCAGAGGAGTAGTGGAGGTAATTGACAACATTAGAAGTGTAGTCTATCAGGAGCTGTGGCATTGTCTGGATTTGGATGGCCTATGCCATGAAAATATGGTCTTACTAGCAATGAACATATGGTTGCAGTAGCTAGCAGAGTGATGTCATAGCAAGAGGTCATATAATATTATTCAACCTTTATGTTTCCAAAAAAGATGAGGTCATTTTTTTCCAAAGTCTCATTTATTTGTTTCTTTCTCGTTCTCCTGATCTGACAATGCGGCGCGGGAGGTGTGTGTGGAGGCCACAGTCCTCCGAGGCTCCGTATCCGTAAGGATTGGATTCAAATCCCTCTTGTAATTATACCCCGCCCACACATAATCCATTTCACTCAGAAACACATCACAATAGTGAAGCTAAAGATGCTTTAACTGTTGTTTCACTGGGACTGTAATGTCTCCAGCTGACTAAAATAAATAAAATCGTGTGGCTCTTCTAGACTTTCCAAATGTTACCACACCAAATTGATCAAATTCTGATAGTGAAGCGAGTCATTTTGCTCAAAACAATTTATCCACCATTTTATAGCTGCAACGCGGTAGGCTACGGGAGAGCCTACGATGTATACACAAGTTAACTAACTTAGATGTGAACATGCACGCAGCACGTTCTCATGCACACTCCAAATGACCCCAAATGGCACACAGAGAGGGCCGGTGAGAGACAGATGAGGCTGGTCGGCCGGTAAAAACTTAATGGACTTTATGACGGCCTACTGGGATTTGTCCCAGTATGCCAGATGGCCAGTACACCACTGGCTGTGGTAAGGATGTGTAACTCACAATGGAGTTGGAGAACCACTGATGCCATGTGCTTGTATATTGTTAGGGGAGGGGTTATGCTAATGACGGATCTAGTCGAGCCATGATTTCAGGCCTGCACAAAAAATCCCAAACACAAAAACTGAGACAACCAGTTTAATGATCTAACTCCACAATTCAGTTCTACATAGTTCACAGTCTTTTCACGTTTTCAGCTCTTATTTTCTAACATGTATAATATGTTTAGAAACAAATCTGATTTCACTTTACTCAGATTTAATGAGTGCCTAGTGTAACCCACCCTGCCCCCTGTTCCTCACTAGTGAATCCCTTGATAAACTTTCTCATCAATTCATTAATTTATTGACTGATCTCATCAACTTCAAGTTGACTCATTCTCAGTGCTTCCTGTTTTATTCAACTGAGAGCAGCGGTGGTTGTGTGAGCTGGAGAGTGAATGAAGAGAGGGAGTGGCGTTAACAAGAACAAAGTAGATAATAAAATGTTTTTTTTCTGATTGTTTCACAGCGGTTACGTTCTAAAACACAAATACACACGCTCACACCTCTGCACAACCTTGCTGGAAGGTGCTGCATTGCCGGATTTTAAATGAATGCAGCCGAAGCTCATGCTTCATGCTGCATACTATACCTTTAACTTTGCAGCCATTCACATTAATCTAACAGCACTCAATTCACACTTGCTCAAAGCTGTGAAAAGTGCTATTTGAATCAATGTCACTGAATGTGCAAAAAATGCCATTTGAAGGGCTCCACAGTCACCATTTTTGCACTGGAATGTGATTAAAACCCCAGTCCCACTTACATTATTGGCTACATGAATGTTGTTACCTGCACTCCATACCTGTTGTTTTTTTCAGGCTGTATACATTCGGATTATATTCCAACCCTTCATTTGCATGCTATTCTTTTTTTTTTATCACAAATTCCAATCAACATCAAACATCCCTGTTTATTTTCTTATCTACAACTATTAAAAGTAACTATTATCTCAATACCTTTACTCTCTCAACCTCTCAACCAATTGAATAAAAATATTTATCATTCGTTTCTTCAAGTTGTCAAAATGATATACCTCCTCATTTGCATAATGAGGAACAAAGAAGTGTAAAAATAAATGTGTAAAGAAAAGAATACAGAAATAAATCAGTTTTGGGAAATAAATAAGGGTTGAAATGCAAAGGGAAAATTGTGCATAAATAAATAAATAAATGCATAAATACATAAATAAATCCACACATTTAAAAAGAAATAAAATATAAATGCAAAGAGGAGTGAATAAAAAATACATGTGAAAATAAATAAATGAATAAAAATAAATGCAAAATTAAATAAATACATTTAAAAATGTATAGAAATAAAGATATAAATAAATAAAAAGGAAAATTAAACAGAAGAGTAAATAAATAAGGGAATTAATACAAAAATAAATAAAGAAGCAAATTAACACAGAAATATCAATTTATGTCACATTTTATCAATTAATTAATGGCTGCATTTATTTTTAATATTATCTTTGCTGCATTTAATGACATATTTATTTATTTATGGAATCATTTATTTTGATTTTGGCAGGTTCCGTCCTCCACAGTTTGTCACGGTCACTTTGTTTCTCCTTTAACCATGTGTTTCTAGTCAACACTTGGTCTGAGAGTGTTTTGTTTTTCTGCTACACTAACTAACTGCTAAAATGCTGAGACGCCACTGTGCCAATTCAAGTGGATGATGCCACTCCAGGATAACATGAATGCAGTAACACAGCAGCTGTGCTTCCATTTCTGTAGCCTTTGGGGGGGGACAAGATTCTATTTTTGATAGCAGATCTTTCAGTAGCATCTCAGACCCAGTACAGACCAAGCACAACTGAAATGCTGTCTTTCTCCAGCAGTCCCACATTGAGTATTCAGTGCTGCCTGTAGTACCACTACTCCAAGACACAACTACATGATATAAACAAAATACAGGCAACGTTTCTTTCTTTATGTTTTGTTCTCAGCCTATGGAGGAGCTTCCTCTGATAGTCGTTCAGCATGAGACTTCATCTCAGTCTCAGTCTGTTCTCTTGAGCTCACTCCTCGTTTCCTTCTCTTGACATACCAACAACTCCTCCAGGCCCTTCTGATCAGCCAGCTGTTTTTTTTTCATTTCCTCCAGTTGTTGGACAATTTGGATTCTCAAAGTTTGCTTTTTGACTCTCTCTTTGCAGAACTAAATTGCTCTGCTGCCGTCTCCAGGTCTCCTCTCTGTGGAGCTTGATACTCTACATGGTCCCAGCAAGACTTGTTTTCAATGGTCTCTGTCACCTGGTCGGTGGAGACCACATGGATCTTCTCCTCCTATGAGGACATTTTGTTCTCAGGATTGTTCATCATTTCATTTAATAAAGAGGTATTGAAGAGAAGAAAAACTCTCAGGCTAGCCACTTAGTTAGTAACAGAGCAATAAATTCACATTCAAAATCATATTTGTGTCATGGCCTCCTACAGTAACTGTGTGTAAACAATGTCTCTGTTGCGGAGGAGTTGGAAGACGACACAAAGATAACGAACTATGAAAGCTTCCTATATTTTAGACTTTTTGGCTCTTTGTTCCCCAAAAGCTGGTGTGACTGTTGGAATTGGAGTGATAGGCCTATAACCAGTGGGCTAACCTCCGGGTCTGAGAAGTGAAGCCAATGAGGAAGCGCCTTAAACTTGCATTCTTTCTAATAGCCATCAGGTGGCGACTCCTCTGGTTGCAAAAAGAAGTCTGATTGTATAGAAGTCTATGAGAACATGAGCCTACTTCTCACTTGATTTATTACCTCAGTAAACATTGTAAACATGAGTTTATGGTCTCAATTGCTAGTTTCAAGTCTTCTTCAATACAGTATGATGTTCATTTGGTAAATTATGGTCCCATTTAGAGTAAAAAAGGGCATAAAGCAGGGTATGCTTTGGGGCAGGGCTACTGTACCTTGTGATTGACAGGTCGCTACCACGGCGTTGTCCGGTTTGGGAGTTTTCATATTTTGGTCTTATGACTTTAATCCTTTCACAGTGTGTTTTCTGTTCATCAAAGTTAATTATAACCTTTTTGGTTGCCTGAAAACTTTTCAGCATTCAGTTGGACTTAGCTCCACCCTCTCATGTCACGTCTGGTTGCAAAAAACCAACATGGCGACGGCCACATACCAACATGGCGATGGCCAAAATGCCAAATTCAAGGCTTCAAAACGGTGGTCCACACACCGATGGGTGACGTCAAAGTGACTAAGGCCACTTCTTATATACAGTTTATGCCTATAGCAAACTACTTAAGTTTGCAGCTATTGCACAAATTACAGTACAGTCATCGTGCAGTGTTGGGGGTAAGATTGGTAAGAGCGGGGGTTAGAGTACTCAGATTACTTTTTTGGTTGTAATGAGTTACATAACGTGTTAGTTTGTAATTCAAATAATACCTTATATAAATTAGTTACGTTTTCAAATAAGCAATCCATTACAAGAACATCACAGTGAAATGCAAATTGTGCCTGTGGGATCAGCGTCTGTCAGCTGCAAAGAACTCTACTTCAAATTTGAAGAATAATCTTACACACAGCTCCACAACACTGGTGGGTGGTGAGGCGCATTGAGGAGGAGAATGATGCCGGTGCTACAGCTCCGAAACAACAACAGCTTTCGGCTGACACTCCGAGGGAATTTAATGAGCATGTAGTTACGCCTCTCCATCTTTCAGCAAGATCATTAATAAAAAGTAATAAAAGGCTGTGCGCCTTCTGAACAATATAACCAACATGTGCAAGGAATCGCAAAGGGGTTTTCATTTTTGGTGACACAAAAGTACTCTAACAAGTTACTTTTCTCAGTCGGTAACACTGTAACGTAACAAGTAACGTTTTAATGTCAGTAATGTAATCAGTTACTGTCAAAAGTAACGTTACCCAACACTGTTTGTTGGTTTCACGCCCCCTGGAGAACATTAGGTGATGCTGTCATTGCAGAAACATCTATATATATATTTTTGGGGTAGTTAAAATTTTTACCAAATTTATAACACCAGTCAAAACAAACACCAAGGAGATACCAAAAAAAAAGAATATCTTTGTCAGGTGGACTGTGGCAGAGGAATTATCTGGAACTTTCTTTGCATCTTGGACACAGATTTTATCTTAAAACGTTTATTTAGTTGCACACTCAGGACAAACATTATATTTTAGTCACTATGTCCTGACAGTAGTGCATGAGACAGGTAAAAAAAAATCATGTGCCTCTGTGTCCTCCGGTGTCCTCTGGATGGCATCTGCAGGATTTCACAGACTGGACGAAAACAACCAGTCAGATCTGATCTTGAGTCTGCCGTCCAGCTTCCGCCAGTCACTAACGAACTTCGATCAAATGGTCAAACTAGGCAGTGCTGATCAAATATGAATCAATATTCTGTTACCGTAAGGCCTATTTCTCGCCTCAAATGTTTTCAAAAAAAAGTTTGTGACCCGGCAGCCATGTTGAGATCGGTTGAGGAAATACCAAGCACCGCTCACATGACCGGAGCACAGCCAATAGGAACGCTTGCTCTCTCTCTCTCTCTCTGAAATGACCTGTGATTGGGTGAATGAGTCTTCCATCATGGGTTACATTTTTTAAAGCAGAAGTCTAGTTTTCTCTCAGAACACTTGAATTACAATATGCTGAAAGGTTATTATGGAATTTTTGCCCAATGATGCCAAAAACTTTCTGCCTACTGAAGCTTTAAAGGAAAAACAAAGGAGGTAAAAGAGGGACAGAGAAAGGTAGGGAGTGTTAAAATATTGTAGAACATAAGAAGAGACCAAGCTAAAGAGAGAGGGAGATAAAAGTCCTGTCAGAGAGAGAGAGAGAGAGATAGAGAGAAAGAGAGAGAGAGAGAGAGAGAGAGAGAGAGGCTGTAATCCTCTGACTATAAACCCGAGCAGCACAGTGAGGCAGCCTCAGTGTGAAGGATGGGAGATCAAACGTTGTCCTCTGCTCTGATGACAGATGGAGCATCCTTCGTTGTGAGCAGCAGCACCCAGCAGGATGACTGGTCCCTTCGCGCTCTGCTGCCTTCTCCTCTCCGCTCACACTCTCAGTCTAACAGCTGGTAAGTGGACATGACAAGGATACTTCTGCACTGTTTGAATGAGGTGAAGAGTAAAAGTTTAGAGTGTCTTTAAAGGCTGTAGAAAGCTTTATGGAATCATCAAGTAGTGTTTGTTTGGAGGTGACAAGGTACGCTTGCTGTTATGATTCTTTGATTGTTTGATATTGTTGATGTCGGCCTATTGTTGATGATGATCCCTGACTATTTAACAAGTTTTCAGGGGTTTTTTTTGTGACTATGCTATCACTGATTATCATATACACCCTGACAAAGTACCTGCCAGGGCACTAAGAACATTTCAACCTATTTTCAAAAATCACATTAGATTTTGATAAAGTCAACCTGCCTTATTCATACAGGCACTCATCCTTCTTGAATTATAAGTTGATTTCTATCTGAGACGGATTGAGATATTGTTACCGCATTGGAAGATTTCTTCCTCTTGTTTTAGGAAACGTAAGGTGTTTAAACAGAAATATCTTGACAAGATGGAGTGTGGTCCATACTGTGTTCACTTATGGTTTACAGGTGAAAGATCATTGTCACCAGTGGTGAGATGATGAACTTAATCACACTTGACTGAGAGCAACTCATTACTCTTACTTTCATTGATTTCATTAATTGAATGTATGTGTTTGTGTGTGTGTGTTTTTAACCATCCATCCATCCATTATCCGTAACTGCTTATCCCATTCGAGGTCACGGGGGTTGCTGGAGACGATCCCAGCTGACATTGGGTGAAGGCGGGGTACACCCTGGACAGGTCGCCAGACTATCACAGGGCTGACATATAGAGACAGACAACCATTCACGTTCACATTCACACCTACGCGCAATTTAGAGTCAACAATGAACCTAACCTGCATGTCTTTGGACTGTGGGAGGAAGCCGGAGAACCTGTAGAAATCACGCTAACACGGGGAGAACATGCAAACTCCAAGCCGGATTCGAACCTGCGACCCCTGAGGCGACAGTGCTAACCACTGCACCACCATGCAGCCCATATTTCAACCAATTTATTACAAATCATCTCGACCATTTTCTACCTTTTGTTAAAAAGAAAAAGAAAGATGTCAATCTTAACTCAAGGTCCACTTACTAGCTTTTTCCAGACCTTTCAAGCACATCTAATGGATGGAGTATGCTCAGTTGTCATTACCTGACCTAAGTAAGGAACTTCGGTCACATGACGAGTCGTCATTTGTGGTGGATGGTCCACCAAGGAAAACTCCACCCGCTGATAAAAACTGTGAGATGTGGTGTTAGCTAGCAATTGGACCTTTATTTTAAATATTTTGTAGCCTCTTGTAGTTTTTTTTTGTTATGTATTTGCCACTGGTTTCCATTCCGGATGAACATCAACTTGCAGACTTGAAACTTGCTTGAGTTGGACACATTCTCATCCCAACTCGTCACTTACTGACGCTTTGTCAGGACCTCTTGGCGTCACTTTCTAACGCACTGGGCAGCCCGCAGCGTGTCAAACTATGATGCTTTAGGTAACAAAACCACTTAGCTAGGTTTAGGAATGGACATCATGGTTTGGCTTGAAATTACTACGTTTGTAAAGTGAAAGTGAAACATAACGTTGTGAACGCAGCATGCTAATAATACAACCTGATGAAGAGTTCACTAAAGTCTGTAGGATTCCTCAGGGTACCATGAATGTCAAATTTTATGCCACTCCGTCAAATAGATGTTGAAATATTTCTCAGGATAAGTGACTAGTTGGTGGCATCAAATTATTATCTATTGGCTATCCATCCAATAGTTGTTAAGATATTTCACTAAAAGCCAACAATGTGGAACTCATGGTGGAGCTACAGGAAAAAGCTTAGTAACTTTATTTATATAGCTTAGCAACTTTCAAAACTACCGTTACAAAGTGAAACTGCCCTCCCAACCGCCCTGTGTGTTTTTTCTCTCTTTGACCCATGTCACCACATGGCGCAGTTACTGTTTGCTGATGCGGATGGGTTTACATTGTAGTTAATGGAAAGCCTGCTGCGTCTCATACGGACGCTAAAGGGTGCCTTGTGGGTCAGTATCAGACGCCGAGGGGTGTGAGTCGACAAAGCGTTGGTATTTGACGCCCTGTGAATGAATACGGGCTGGGATAATTCCAGTAAACATCATGTCTGGTTTTATTGTTGTCATAGTTACTGTATAGTATTGTTGCGTGGCAATGCAGTGGGGAGTTTTCAAAACTGTGTTTCTAAATATAATAAGTGTCTGCAAGTATAGATCTTCAAAATAACAGTTTGATGCAAGGCTGGGTTACTAACCACACATAACGGACATCTGCTCTGGGGCCCACAGCGCCTGGGGCAGCAGCTCCAGATTCAAATTTACTTTTTTTTATCTGTTCAAAATGTACCTTAAAGGGAGATTTGTCAAGTATTTAATACTCTTATCAACATGGGAGTGGGCAAACATACTTGCTTTATGCAAATGTATGTATATATTTATTATTGGAAATCAATTAACAACACAAAACAATGGCAAATATTGTCCAGAAACCCTCACAGGTACTGCATTCAGCATAACAAATATGCTCAAATCATAACATGGCAAATTGCAGCCCAACAGGCAACAACAGCTGTCAGTGTGTCAATGTGCTGACTGACTTGCCCCAAACTGCATGTGATTATCATAATGTGGGCATGTCTGTAAAGAGGAGACTCGTGGGTACCCATAGAACCCATTTTCATTCACATATCCTGAGGTCAGAGGTCAAGGGACCCCTTTGAAAATGGCCATGACAGTTTTTCCTTGCCAAAATTTTGCATAAGTTTGGAGCGTTATTTAACCTCCTTCGCAACAAGCTAGTATGACATGGCTGGTACCAATGGATTCCTTAGGTTTTCTAGTTTCATATGATACCAGTATATTTTAACTGTAAAACTGAGCCCGCTACAACCTAAAAATTGCAAGTTGCGTTGATGTGTTAAATAAATTAGTGGCGTTAATACAAATTTGTGTTAACGCGTTATCGCGTTCATTTTGACTACTTCTTCGAAATTTTATGAATTGAACATTTGCTTGTAAATTTGCACGATTAAAGTACACAGTGTGAAATTTAAAACATTTACCTTTTGTATAACCATAATCAGGATCCATAACTCTAACCCTAACCATAACCACGTGTTATAGTTGTCTAACCCAGACAACACTTAATCACAATATATTTGCCACGATCTTTCCCTGACCTTAATGTTGTCACTGAATGTAATCCAGGGTTTCGTCCAATATCCACCTTTGTGTCTGGTTATGTTATAGGGTTGCAGTAAGGGGGATTTTTGCTCCAAGGCCCCCTAATAAGATAATTTGACCATGATGAGATAAACACAAATCAGTGGCTGCCTAGAAGCTAAGAAAACATTAAAAACACAAAACAAAAAAACATTTTATCTGCTTTGAAAAATGTGCAGTAATGTAAAGTATAGTTGAACATACAATAATATTGCTGTTATTTATAATAAAATAAAGCAGTCCAATCCATCTCTTGGCTCCTATTGATGTATTAAGTATTAATCTAAAGCAAAAGAAAAAAAAAATTCAAAGGGGAATTGAGATTTGCATGCAGCCTGGTGATGTGGCTTCAGAGCAGGAGAGTTGTCATCTAAGTTACCTAATGCTGTTTGGAGATTTTTCCCCTCGGGGATAAAAAAAACTCCATTGTCTGACCCATATTGCTCAAGGTAATCTGTACTTTAAAATGATTAAATGCTTGTGGCTGTTCAAACCACAAAGTGCATGGATTTTAATCCCAAAGCAGAATTCACAGATTTTCTGTCTATGATCTTTGGAGCCACTGTCTAGATTTTGGATTATGAATAAAGCTATCTTCGCCCTGCAAGAAACCACAGAGCTCGGGCAGCATGGAGCCCTTCACCGATAGTATATGTGGAACACTGACACAGTGAACAGTGCCAGTATCTCAGGGTACGGCCAGTCCTGCCTTTTACAACTACAAATAGATTTGACATTGACATTTGTTGAAGAAAAATAGTAAAAATTAATTGAACAAATAATAGTAATAAAAAAAAGCCTGATGGTGTTGTTTATTAAAAATATATATTTTATAAATGTATACAACTTCGCTGTTGTCGTTACAGGCCTCCAGAGGGCCCTTACTTTTTTTTATTGTAACTGAGGATAAACTGATTAATCCACATTATTTGCTCCAGTTCATTTTCAGTTGGGGATGTTTGTAATTTTCCCTCAACCCTTTTAAATACACAGTGACTCTAAAGTCTAATTGCATGACCATTTAACATCCCCATGTTTTCTGAATAAAAGCATTTTGTTTCTGAGCGGTGTTAAAACCTTGCTTTTGCCTTAATTGTATGTGTAATGTAATAATTTTCCCCACAAACTCCCTGCTTAATATCGTATACCCTTACAAAAAAAGAAGTCTATTTCAAATTTATTTCATGAAGTAAACTTGAGTATAGTTCAAGTATAATCCAAAGTATATTTTATGTAATAAGTATGCTAATATCAATGTACTAGTAGTATACTTGTAAGTGTACTACTTGAATACTTTTTGGGACTAAATTGGCCCACTTTATAGTTTATAAAAGTATACTTTTAGGTATACTTTGAATGTAACAGTAGTAAACTTTGAGTAAACAACTAGTTTACATCCAGGTTGTATTTTGTACTGCAACTATAATATAAACTATACTACTATACTACAAGTGAACTTATACGTATACTGTTAGTTTACTAGTGAAATTGTGTACTAATGAATGTTCACTTTAAAGTATACTCTCCTTAACTACTAGTTTAATAGTTTTTACTGCAAGTAAACTTGTAAGTTTTCTTTAAGTGACTTTATTGTACTTGGCCAAATATACTTTTCTATAAACCTTTCAGTGAAAACCAAGTATACTTGGATTTTTCTGTATCAGTTCGTGTCACGTTATGCGTCACATTAGAATCAGCTGTTTGTTCATGTCCCGTGTTAACAACGTTCAGTGTCATTTTCACTGTACAAATGTACCAGTTTTAAGCCCAACCATGTTGTTTTTTTCTTAAACCTAAGTATAGTGGTTTTATTGCCTGAACCTAACCAAGTGTTTTTGTTTACATGACAACATTAAGCATGTCTTTACTGTGACCGAAAAGAGAGACGCTGATGGGTCTGACAAAGCGTCAGTATATGACGAGTTGGGATGAGAGCGCGTTGGCCATGATCACTGGAAAGTCTGGGTGTGACACATCTTATAAATGCACTTCAGTTACCAGCAACTCTCTGAAGACGCTATGATCTTGGTGAATTGGACTGTTTTTGCAATGAGGCTCATTTGCATCGAAAGGGGCCAATTTTGTGCCAAATGTCTGCATAAATACCTCATTTAAATATGTGCAAAGAGAACAGAAGCACCGTGATGCAATTTGCTTGGCAGCGTAATTACGGATGCATTTCACCCTTTGAGAGTGCTTTGAGAATTACACTCTTTTTTTGTATTATTAGGGCAGGTTTTATGAGTGCAAAACTTGCACAATCCTTTTGTGAATTTGCCCCTGAGTCTTGTTACATTTCTGTCTGTGTACAGCTTAAACAAACAGATACAACATGTTAATCAGTGAGCTTTAGAGGTGTTGTAGGTGTATTTTTGAACTTGAAAGAATCATTATGCTAAGCTAGGCTAACCGTGCCCTGTGTCCAGCTCTGCACTTACTGGTAACGCAAAGACATGACATTGACCTGAACATCTAACTCAATATGTCAGTTGCACTGTTTGTCTGGTCAGGGTGCATGGCAGAATTTTCAGAAGAAAATCAGAAAGTTCCTGATGTTCGGGAGATGAAAGGAATTCGTTCTCTTTCAGGTGGGATTTTGGCCTGAAGTTTGGCAGCTTGTTAGCCAGATGACAGATGTAGTTGCCCTGAATATAGAACTGAGCTCTGATCAAAGACGAGGTGAACCACCTCCTGTATTTCCCCCTCAAAGCAGCTTTTGTTTTGCCTGACGTCCACTATTCCTAATGCACGGTGTATAGCGCCAGTTTTTTGTAGGCTTTCAACTTGCTGCTGATGTGTTGGGAGTGTGGAGGCTTTTATCTGACAGCAGGAGGAGAGCGACTTGGCTGCATAAGACAGCTTTATCTCCTCCAACAAAGACAACACAAGGCATGGAATATCAAACACTTAACAGTTCACAGCCCTCTGTAAAGGGCTAAGCTGTTGAATTGTCCTTTCTGTGTTTGTCACATCAAAGTAGGGCAAAAGCAGTCATAGTCCACACAGCCAAACCTATAAGCTGTGCTGGACAGAGATATCACTCCTCAATATCTCATTTCACTAACCTTAATCTCATTCCAAAATATGCTTCCCCTCAGTTAAATGATTGCTTTCTGTTGTTTACAGAGGACATTATGAATCAGTTATCATGTGCGAGTGCTGCTTTTTTTATCGTTTCAATGTTATTCTGATATGTGTTAATCTCTCTGCCACATTGTTCGTGTGTGTGTGTGTGTGTGTGGTGTGTGTGTGTGGGGAGACCAGAGCAAATGACTGGCTCTTTGGATGAAAAGCTGGAGGGAGGATTAAAAGGAAAAACATGGGGAAAATAATCTGTAGGCAGGCTGACGTCATGTGGTACAGGCCAGTGTTGTGGAGGTGAGGCGGACTGAGATGACAGAGGGCATCAGAACGCCTCTCAGCAACGCCAGGCTGCTGCTCTGCAAGGTGCCTTTGGTTTTGGTCCCAGTCCATGAGGGCAGCCCAAAGCAACCACACACACACACTATAAAGATTACATCAGGCTGGAGCTTTGTAGCTTCAGTCCCTTACAAATGAAAACATATTATATTAACATATGATATAATATATATATATATA